>JAJONR010008262.1:0-47607 GCA_029582245.1 Solanum etuberosum
TGTTTAGAAAGGCCAATCATAGAGGTCTATCAAAAACAACATTATAGGTTACAAATTGGTTAGAGTTCTTGCCGAATTGCCAATTTTCAAAAAAAAAAATGGTTAGAGTTCTTGCAAGAATACTTGCACACCTATAAGCCAAGTTATGTGAACTTGCATAACAGCTATAACAAGGTGGGGGAGGTCTTTATCGAGGGGAATTTATTAAAAAAAAAGAAGAAGGGGGATTTAAATCTGCACTGTGCACTTCATGAATCTAAGTCCTTTGAGGGATACAGTAATAACACTTGAGCAATCAGATGACCAAACATTAATAAATAAGGATTAAGACCTTACTTTGACTATATATATGAATCTCATTCCACTTTCAACAAGCAGAGTATCAGATGTAGTTGCAAATGTAGATAAAGGAGACGCAAACCGAGGTGACAATGGTTTCCCTTCATCACTTGAAGCAAAATCAAGAACCGCTTTCCTGGCTCGTATATAGTTCAACTCGAGGACTTCTTCCATATATGGGTGCAAAAGCACCAAGAGTAATTTTGACAGTTTAAGCCCCTGTTTCTCCAAGGCATTACAGTGGTTAAGACTGGCTTGAACACAAACACTTGCTGCATGTAAAGCAGGAGCTCCATCAGAAGGCGGTGCGTGTTCTTTAACCAACCGCACAAAGTATTCAATTTCCCTTTCTGCCCACTGGATAATTCTGTTGCTATAAACAGGATTGTCACCAAACATTGCACCAGATTCCTTAGTAGTCAAAGAAATGGTAGAGAATACAAGGTTAGACAATGTGGCTGAATAAGTCTCGGGATAACAAGGACAAAGGGGAAGGAAAGCCTCAATACTTTTCCGAAGACGAGATCTGTACGAATTAACAAGTAGCTGATGTGCCAAAGAACCTTTTCCAAGCTTGAGCAAAGCAGACAAGGCTTTCTTAAGTTCAACAACGCCAATTGAGGGTCGTTCAGTGATCTCAACCAGCTGATTCTCAAGCATCTTTTTTCTTTTAGACAAAGCAGATTTAAAAGATGATGGTTCAGTAGATGAAGTGTCTCCTGAACTTTTCAGCTCAGGATGACTTCTTTCTTTAGCATCTATTGCCTCTATTACTTCCTCAATCTTGTGCTCAGCCAGAAGAACATCAATATTCTCCAAAAACAACATGTTTTCATCTTCCATGTCATTCATGAAAGTATCACCATAATCAGAGCTTCGAGAACTTTCATTAGCTTCTTGGACATCACCACTAGTTCGGCTCCATTCATCCAATTCTCTGCATACACCATTCATGAGATCTTGAACAAGAATACCCTGTGCGGATATATGCTTTCTAAGCTCATTGAGCTCGTGTTCTGTTTCCACAACTTCCTCAGACAATCTACAATGACAAGAACAGATTAGAAGTTGACCTGTGCACGTAGAGGAGTCACGTACCATTACATGAGTTCATTTAAGGTTGTGTGATAAGAGTGTATATAAGTATCCAATGTGTCTATGATTTGGCCAATAATCCAGTATACTTTAAAGAATCTGCACAACGGACCCATATCCAAGTTGCACCCATTTGGCATGGGTACATCAAGGCGAATGAAGGACACAAAACATAGATCAGGAGATTAAACTGAAGGAGATAGGTACAAAAAACTACATAAAGCAGCCTGATGCAAAAAGTAGGCAGTAATGACAAAAAGAACAGCTGGATATGCAAAGTTCAAAAAGACTAGATGCAAGTAATCGGTCGAGCTAAATTTATGGAGATTATTAACACCATCTGCATTTTTATCTAGAGATAGTAAGTTGAACAGTCAATAAACTTTCTTTCAATGTGTTTTTTTATCTCTCATGTTTTTTGTCGATAAGGAACTATATCTTGTAGCCTTCTCCAATAAAAAAGCTCCCATATAATAATTAGGATTATAAGAAGAGCAATGTGATGATGATTATTCTCCTATTTCACAAAAAGATGCAAGAACAATTCGTCCCTTTATCACATGATATCTCTGCTTTCAGTTCCTCTACCTGATTATGCACGTAAAGCGTTCAGTATTGATATTAGGACTTCTGATCAAATAGATAATGGAACCATTATATATTGATAAATCTGACTGCTATTCTGTTAAATTAACTCTTATTATCCTTCTTTGAATGTTTTTAAAAAAAATATAACAAACAAAAAGCAATCAGATAATATAGAAGGGTACCCAAAAAAGGAATCATAAAACAGGGGACAAATTGCACTTTTCCAGATAAATATTAGATATCTTCTAATGCGGTGCTTATAAACCAACTGTTTAAAGGATGTGTCTCTCCAAACCTTTCTTCTTACCGTTTCCCCACAACCGAAGCCGCACCCCCCCCCCCCCACCCCCACCACAACCATATAGATGGAAAGACACGTCGGGTTCCCTCTACAGTTCTAAGGAAGGATTCTCAGTATCAGAGACTAGAACATCAAGAGGCAATTCATTAAAAGTGGACACAGTTGGGTTGAATTATGGTTCTTCTAGAAATAGGACATGTGTCCATTTGCTATCGACATGAACTCAACATCAGACTTTAGTATGAGTCTAAATACATAGACTACCAGATAGTTCTCATGGTCTCCTAGCTGTGAAGGGATGCCGCCTTCTGTACAAATTATATCACATCTCTTTGAGGTAGTAGTACCAGTATTTGCCGATGATACACATTTTCTCATTTAAGTTTTGCCATTGTGCCCTTGGAAATTTAAGTTTTTAACAGACTGGTAACCACAGTTTCCATAGAAAAGGCAGGAAAAATGTTTATGAAAATGTAGCATTGAACAGAATTCTCTTCCACTTTCTTTTGGTCTAGTAAAAAAGTTTCATCAGCCAATACCTCAAGAAGGCCAGGCACTTTGTTCGAGTATTACCACACAGGTTCTCCACCGCATCCTTCAAATCCAAAAGCTCAAAACAGATTTTCCTAATTCCCTACACAACTCAGAACAATAAACTGGGGAACTCATAAAAAAGACAAAAACTGGCAAAATCAGCAAGCACTCCAAAAATAGTGGGAAAGATAAAGACTACTTTTATCTGTGATATATTGAAAAATTAACCAAAAAGAAACGGAACAAGCACTTAAAGAAATTGAGTATGCATTTTTTGGAAATAAAAAAAGGTAATAGTTTGGCACATAACAAGCACTCACAGATGTTTGTACTTCCAATTTTTTCCTATCTATTCATGGTATACAGAATTCCTAATATCGACATAACAGAAATCAAGTTCGATTATTGCAGCCAACATATCTCCACACAAAAAAAGAAGAAGTTAAGGGATGTTATCAAAGATAAATAGGGAAGAACTCTTATTGAATTGGTTGAAGGTAAATACAAGAGAAGCTCTAAACAGGAACCTTAGTCTACCTACAATAAAATAAGTAATTATTTTGTATGTCCAATAATATATTCTTTATGGATATGGGTTGTGTTAGCATCAGGACATGTTGTCAAGGAAATTCTGCCCACCAAGGCTGGAGTATATAGGCTCACGCCGAGTATTGTAGTGGGATTTGGACATGAGATTTCTAGGTTGTTACTCCCATGACACAACCTCTAGGTCATCCCCTTATGAACAAAAAGGGGCATCCATTAGCTTTCTTCCTTAAATCTTTTATTTGGGAAAAAAAACTAATTTTACCTTGCACTTGTTAACAAAGCAGATTTTTAAAACTCCCTTGCCTTCTTTTCCCAACTCCTCTTATTTGATCATAATTCCTCACGTCTACTCACCGCATCGCCAACCAGTCTCCCTATTTTAACCTTTACCCTAAGGATGGTTGCAACATTCTGGTATGATCCACTACATTTGCTCATTGTAACTCTCAACTACAGTTGGGAATTATTCTGGTCAAGACCAAGAACAGACAGTATTCTGAATTCAAAGTCCTCGTAAATATACTCATTTCTAGATAACGTCCTCATAAATGTACTCAAATTGTCAAGATTCATGTCAAACTATACCAGCAAGATTACACTAAGTATTATCCACTAGGAAGATGATTTGAAGAAATTTACTGAATCAACATTAATAAAATGAAAGAAGGCACTACTGGCACATTAATACATCAGTAAACTAGTACATAGATGTGGAAATTTTACTAGTCTAAAGCAAAAAAATCCCCTGTTATATGGAAGAGCATCTTCGATGCATAGAGAAACTATACATAATTAACTAACATCCAAAAATGCTTAACAGCCCCATCACACATGATTAATTCAACTACTCTATGTAGCTCATAATTCTATTATCCATCCACATATAGATGAAACGGATAGCTTCCCTACTTCCAATAATCAGATCCAAGAACAAGTCATGCAGAACAGAAAAAACAACAATTGTAGCAAGTTTTAAGCCCAGTTCTCCCTCAAAAATCACACGCATCATCACCAACAAAAATTCATGAACAAAGGCTGCATAATATGTGTTTCCTAGCATATAACCAAGTTAAGGCAGAGACACTTCAGGAAGACCTAAGCCAAATATTTTCACCAAAGCACTAACATTTTACTCCCAGCACTTGAAATAATAACTAAAGAAACCAAGTTGAATTTGAACTCCCAAAATAAGGAACATCCACTTAACTATTCACAACATGGAAGAACAAAAGCTTAGTGTCTCTTCAGCATGTAAAACTAGGTTTGTTTCTTTTACCGTAAAAAGGGATGCCTCAAGAAACCAAACTAAATAAAAATTCCAAAAAAAATCCCACCTAGAAAAACTCACAAATTTAGCTCAGAAAACAGTTCAAACTTCAAGGAAAGAACAAACACGCTTCCACATTTCATCTAGTACCAAAATTTTACTTCCAGCACTTGAAGCGGAAAGCCAGGAAACGAAATTGAACTAGAACTCCAAAAATAAAGAACACCCAGATGAAAAGTTCCAAACTTGATTCCAAAAATTGATCAAACCCCAACAACAAATAAGAGCAGTTGAATTTGCTATCACGCTATTTTCTGAGTTAATGAAACAAAATGGGGGTGAAAAGAACGTAGAGAAAATGCAAAAGATAGTACCTTTTCAGTCTTGGACTGGTAAATTGAGTCGATCTTGGACTGAGGAGTAACACTTTCAATACATGGGAAATCATCTTCTTCTTCACTGCTTTCCATCCTCATGTTGGCGTTTCCAACCACCAGATTTTCCGCTTTTGCAGCTACGAAAATGGGAAAAATGAAGAGACACAGAGTTCAGTGGACTTCGCCTTGTAATTGGAGAGTTAAAAAAAATAGCCTTTAAATTAAATGATTTATACATGTTTACCAATTTAATTAATTAAAATAAATTAATTTATGTTCCTTATTGAAAACTTGATAAGGGTATAATGATAAATTTACCTAATTTTCTTTTAAGGGACTTGATATTTAAATTTGTGACATATAAAAAAACCGGAAGAGTAGTAAAAAGTATAGAAATCTCATATATTTGGAACTAATTACATCATATCTCGAAAGTTTCCCCAATTACAAATTGCTCTCAGATACATTTATTGTTGTGTGATACGTTGCAAATTTACTTAATGGGAGGGATGTATCCGAGAGAGGATGAGATTGTATTCAAGAGGAGATGGATGTATTCGAAAAGGAACAGGGATGTATTCGAAAGGAAATTTTTGTAAAAAAAAATTAAATGATAAGAGAATTTTAGAAATTATGATAACTTACATTGTGTATTTATATATATTTTTTCCTAACTTGTATTATCATTCATTTTCAAAAAAAATAATTGACAAAAAAAAATAAAAGGTCAAAATGTTCCTTAAAAAGTCATGACAATAAACATAATTTGATTTATATACTAAAAATTACTATTACTACTTGTAATTGAAAATGACTTCGCAGAGCAAGTTCGGATAAAAATTATCTAAAATATGTATAGAACAACATAAATTTTGTAAAACAAACTACAAATGAAATGAACTTTAGTCAAAACTATAAAAAGTGGGTGCTTTTATAAAATATAAAAATTTGGTGTAATAACAAAAAGTCGTGTACACTTAGGTGAAATTTAATCTATTTATCCAATATAGTTTTGGTAACGTAAACAGTAAAAAGAGAGAACTTTACATGAAGCGCAAGTTTGATCACAACAGCAACAACAACCAAGTCTAAGTACATTTCATCGATAATATCAAGCACAATATATGATAATGTGAAAGGAAAATATTTTATTTATAAACTCAAATGTTTTTGAATCTTATAATTTTGTATTCTATATGTTCTGTATATATTGAAAATAACTAGTAACATTCCTATTTATAAAGGTTAAAACCAAATTAAATTAGAACTAGAAATTACTTTAACTAACAAATCCTAATTAAACATAAATAAGTAAATATCATAAATAACAAATCTTAAACACTTAGGATTCCTACTCCAACTTTGAATTATTATTTCCAACATAATATTTTAATTTTGTCACAGAGATAAGAAAAACACTTCCAAAGATAATTAAGATTGTGGAGCAATTGCAGATTACAAATGTGGCAGATAACCTAAGAGGGGAAGAATATGAAGCTTAAAATGTTATTATTCCTCAAGTCTTCAGAAACTTGAATCCTATTTAGTGTTTAGTTGAAGAACTAGCAATCACATTGAGGCGTCGAGGAAAGCATCGGAGACATCAAGTTCCACGTTCAGGTTTTTGGCTGAAGGCATTCCTGCAACCACTTCATCTTCAATGCCACACTCGTTTGTTCCTCTTCTGATCTTGAAGTAACCATCCTGCCACGAAGACAAATATTCATTTGAGAAGAACATCATAAGGGTGTACGCGCTGCTCAATTAGCACATCTTCAAGAAGTAGGAAAGATGCAATCACCCAAGAATGCACATGTACAAAAGTATTAGCACAGATATTGAACATTATGAATCAAGTGTGTAAGATCCTACTAAGGGTAAACCATGGTTCAACAACTTTTATAATTTTTCCAAGGAGGAAGAATTATTTTCACTCAAGTAAAATGTTGAAAGAGAAAGGGTTAGATCAAGACATACGTCACCCCAGCCTCTGTTCCATTGATTGGCAAGGAGCTGCAAAGCCAAAAAAAGATGATCAAATTAGGAAGGACGAAATGATTTTGAAGATCTTAATGGCACAATTAGAAGATGTCAACAAACCCAATAGTCCTCTCCATCCTCAGAGGTTCCCCATCCAATGAGCTTAACAGCATGGCCTCCCATTTCCTCACCATTTATGTGCTTGTAAACTCCAGACTTGTAGTGAGCGAAATCCTGTGCTTGAGAAACAGTTTGTCATTCAGTACAGGAAGGTCATAGGTAAAAATAGGAGAAGATAACAGAAAAGAGTAGAGAAACTAATCCAAGTCGGCAAATTTCAATTTCACCAGAAAAGAGGATGCATTCACAAGGACACCATGCCGAGGCAAATGCAAGAACAAAATAAGCAGTCTACTACTTAAGTATGCACCAATTGACAAACAGTACATTTATGCACAAACCGCTCAAATATTTCCAGACTGAGAACCTAGTGAGTTTAAACAATGACCTCTAGATGCATTTAAGCAGATCATTGGACTATCTAACTGGTACTTCTTCATTGTCATGGAAATAATTATCCTGGAACATAAACCTCTACAGATCACTAATTGGCACAATATTTCCACAAACATAGTAGATGGTAACACTAGAATTCAGAAAGGTAAAGTTGGTGACCAAGAATTATTTTGAACTCTGTCAAACAGCTTATCAACAATTATTTGACAGTTAACCATAAAAAAAAAGTAATTTCAATTATATTTAGCTATTTAATTCAGCCAAGCATTATTATTGTCCTCATATATGATTTGTGAGGGAATCACATCTAAAAAATTAGAAAAGGGTATTTGTAATATTTAACTAAAGTTTCTCAAAGTTCATTAGAGTTAGCCTGAAATAAGCCGTCCAAGGTTAACAATATCATGGAGTAGATATAGAATTGCTGTTCGATTGTTGCTTGGGATTGAGGCATAGTTGTTATTGTTGTTGTTTAACAGGTTCATGCAACATTCAACTTCATATCATATAATATAAATTGAACCCAAAAATTCAGGATCAGAACTTTACTCTCTTCCTCAATCATTCTTACCTCGTAAACAGTAAAAGAAACCTCAACTGGTCCATTCTTGTAAACTTCTGTCATGATACTGTACGGATTGGAGTTGATCAGGTATGCATTGACGCCAAAATGCTTGGATTTACTCCAGAGTAGATTCTCTTTAACACACTTCCTCTTGCACTGTGGAGTGGGATATCCAGGTTCACATCCAGGGTGGGAACATCCCGTATTATCAAAGTAAGGGTCACACTGACAGGAAATTTTTTATTAGTCGAGCATAATGATCCACAATCTTTTTTCAGATCGGAATAAGAATCCCACAATATCTGAAAGATGTAATCCCTCTGAAGTACAATAAGTGTATAACAAAACAGTATACCTCTTCAGTGACCACACCCTTGCGAACAAAGTATTTCCAAGCTTCTAATGGATATCCACCATCACAACCATCCCCACATAAATAGCCACAGCATGCTACGATATCATTTGCTGACAGAGATATATTCTGCCCTCACACATAAAAATTTAATCATTAGCGACCATAACTAGAATAAACTTGCAAGTTTTTGCATGAAGGAATGAATTTACCAAGCCATAATGAATACAGAAACGATCAGACAACGACTCAGCAGCACCAAAAGCCCAACAAGAACCACAATGTCCCTGAAATACAAACAATCAGATTGTTAGAATACCAGGAAAGAGCAATTAGAAAATTCAGGAGGAAAAACAAATGAGTGAAATTAGCACCAAGACAAATCACCTGATCTGCGTCACAAAACAGTACCGGTGCATGACATCAAAAGATGGAAAGCATTAGCACCACTCTACAGAACTACAGCACTAAACCAAGGACAAAAGAGAAGAAACTAACCAAGAATTCTCCCAATAGTGCTACACTGAGGCCAAGCCACTCGTGCATCAAACTCTTGGGGTAACTTCAAAAGTTCTGGATGAGTTAAAATAGGGATGCCCTTCAAATCACCCTTTCTTGTGGGCTTAACTCCAAGAAGGCGCTTAAATTGGGAAACCTGTGAATGAAGGGTACATGCACTCATAAAAGGAGAGCTGAAGGATGTGGCATTGCACAAAGAAAGTGCACCTAAGTTTGTCCAAAACAAATATACAGCTTTATGGAAATCTCACCGTGAAATTCGAGAATTGAGGGTTCAGTGCAGCTCTCCATCCAGCTTTTTCATTTTCATTAACCTGTTTAACGATTGAGTCCTGTACGACCACTCAAAAAGAATCTGTGACCTTTAGTTTGATCAGAGTACAATGACAGTAATATCTTCTCTATGATAAGGAAATCATACCTGAAGGATTGCAGATTCCGCTTTAGCTTGGGATATTGGATTTTCTGCAACAACCTGCTTGCCGTTCAAAAAAGAAATTATGTATTCAACAATGGACTACAGGAAGATTAAATAACTTCGGGTATAGGCTTCAGCATATGGTACTTTAACCAACCAATGCTAAGCTTTCACAATAATTGGACCTAAAACATCCACAATTCAGACTGTCAACCTTCTAAATGCTCTTTAATTGAATCCCTAACATCCTAGCCGCTGTAATGTCAAAAGCAACATTGAGAATATGAAAGAGATTAAGAACTCGACCATGTAATTTTGGCTCAAGCAGCAACGCTTCTCCTCCTCCATTTCCCCTTTTCTATTCCTTAGCAAAATGGGGGAAGTCTGGAGGAGAAGTCTTCAATTTCCCACTTACAAACTCAACATAGCAGCAAAATGCTGTTTCGCATTTCTAGTTTTCTTTAATTTCCAGTCATAACATGCCATGAATTTTCTCATTCATTTGACCCACATACTTTTTCCTTTCTTCTACTCGTGAAACACACACAACCATTGTTGCAAAATCTACACTTGTACTGCTAGTGTATATTGTTTTGCATGCATTTAGCTGCAAGAGAACTAGGACTGGAAAGAAAACTATATTTACTTCGACCTAAGGTGATAAATTGATTTTGGTACATAATATTAAAAAGTTAGTTGTAAATATAAAAACAAATGTTTTCATTTTCTTCGTTTGGCAATAGACAATAGATGCAACTATATGTGCTAAGTCTGAATGTTTATGCCTGTCCCTTACCACTCACAAATTATTCATCAGCATCCAAATATAAATAAGTTAGAGCAAGATAGCATCAAGTTCAGGCTCTGGTGCCATTTGACAATTCCCACTCAACATTTTATAATCAAGGAACTTAAAGTGTGAATATGAACCAGCACAGAACAAACAGTGGCCTTGCAGAAGCTCATGGCAAACTAGGATTTGTCTCCGCATGGTTTAATTAGACAATTACTTTCTTAGGAGTTAGGACCTGGGCAATTGATTCAAATTGGACAATTACTTGCTACGGAACATCTTTCTACCTTTATGTAATCTTAGAAATATCTACTGTAGTAGATTTTCATCTATTGGCGCTTCATTCATATCCACCTTCAAAGTTTATGGTATGTGAAAAACCATATACACAAAATACCATTACACCATCCATCCCCCTCCCCCTTTCCACACTGTCAACCCAACATACTTCCATTTTTTTTGGTACATAATATACTTCAACTACATGTATATAGATACATATATATCCCACCCCACCCCCAAACCCAAAAAGGGAAAACAAAAAAACAGACCCCAAGCAAACCTCATCCTCAAGAATTGCAGGCAATATAAACAGAACCTTCAAGAAACATTAAAAAGATTTCTTTTTTAGGAGTTTATTAGTTAATTAACTAATTATCATCATGATTACCAAGATTAAGCTCAACCCAAAAGCTAAAAATGAAAAGGACATGGGATTTCGGTCTGATACAATAACTTATTCCATCCATTCATCTAAAAGCTATATAAAGCAAACCAATCATCCAAAAACACAACAAAAAAAAAAACATAAAGAATCAAGAATCAAACCTGCAAAACAAGGGTAGAGACAGCAACCAAAAGCAAAAAAGTGGCTATGTGCTTCATATTTTTGGGCTTTTCTTTGGGGTTCTGCAATGGTGGCTTAAAAATGGAGGAACCCCAGAAAATATATTTATAGATACAGGAAAAAGATGAATGAATTATTGGTCCCTCTTTCGTATTAAAAAAGATTATAGCTTTATATTATTGCTCCGCTTTTAAGATATTTTGAATTAAATAATTGAATTAATTATAATGTTCAGTTCCCTAGGTCTGGCAAAATGTTTAGTTGAGGAACACGTGTAATTTTTTTATTGGATATAAGAGTGTACTAATTTTGTCATTTAAAGATAAATTAACGATTGAGATCTCTTATCATCTGTTTGGTAAAAAAAATAAAAATCCTTCAAGTTGGAGTCTATTTTTTTAATATATTTTTAATTTGAAATGAACTATCCATTTGTTTGTTTAACATTATTTGGAAGAATGGGCCGTAATTTCAGTTCTTGTTTTTTTATGAAATAAATAAATATGAAAGATAACGTAATGGGTCTTATGGATATACGTATATCTTTCCAACTTGAATAGAAAAATATATTATTATTAAAAGAATTTAGTAATAATATGTTGGTAAGGTACTAGATTAGTTTAGTTAACATTGAGAAATAAAAATTCTTGATAATACAATATTTAGATTTTAATATATTAACTTAATATATACTTATATATATTCATATGTTATAATCTTAATAAACATCTTATTCTTTTTATTTATGTTTGTATATTCATATACGAGTGACTTTAGGCCAAAGTTTTAATAGAAAATTATGACTTAAAGCGGCGTGTGGACAACTAGTATGGTATTGGATCGGATGGGATGGGATGGCACGGCAGGCATGCCCACTGTTTTCAGCTCCTAGCTAACTCCCCAAACTTATTAATTACTTTATCCGTTTTAATTTATTTACTATCTTATTATTTTTAAATCCGTTTTGAAAAGAATTATATTTTAAGATTGCACATTAACACTCCAACAAGAAAAGGGATGTATTAACGCGTAAGTCGGAACTGCTACTCTTTCTTTCTTGCCCCCTATAAGGGACTTGGGCTCAAAAGTTGGTCTTACTCAACAAATATTTTTCTTAGTAAAGTTGTAGTAACTCTTTAATGCTAACTTTTCATGTGACATGTTTATGATAACAAGATTTAAAAATATCTTGTCATATTACATATCTTTGATTTAAGATCACAATTTTTTGTAAAAAAAATATTTTCTTTAAACTTCGTATCAAACCGAAAGGATCATCAAGAAGGCAACCACACTATGTTCAATGCCACACTCATTTATTCCTCTTTCTGATCTTGAAGGAGATAGAGTTTCAACTTGCGTGCACCGATTAGTAAATAGTTTGAGATAATTATTTTTAGAAATTGTGACAAATTATTTGAGATGGATGGAGTAATATATAATTCTCGAGGAAATTATCTAAAGACAAAATTATAGTACTCTCTGTATACATCTTTACTTATTTATTATTGACTCACTTGACACATCTTTTAAAGAACAATAAATAGAATGATAATTTTAGTAGTATTATCTTTTAATTATAATAAATTAAATGCTTTAAAAATGCATAACTATTTTTAGTATAGTAAACAAATAAAAGTAGATAGAAGAAAGTATAAGAATAATAAATTTATAATTTATCAACTATATTTATTGAATGTATAAACGAATAAACTGACAATCATGAAAAAAAGAAAAATGTTATCTTTTTCCACTCAAAAAGGGAGTCTGTAATTAAAATAAATAAACAGACACTAATTAAGGTCTTGAAAAGCTAACTTTGGAGGTTTTTTGTATGCTTGTCACCCGTTTTTATGAATATTTGATAAATGCATTCGCAAGTGCGTTTAAGGTACATTTTAACAAATTAAAGAGATTTTTTTTTTACTTTTTTCTCATATTATCCTTAGTGTAAATAACTATATAAAATAGTAGTAGTAGTTAAATTTAGAGTTCCAAAGTTAATTTAGTAAAATACAACTCTAATTAAAATTTTCTAGAGGAGTGTATCAGGTCAACAGGGACCAACTAATATAAAACGGAAAGAGTTTATTCAACTTTCATCCCAATCATATATAAATGAGCTGTGCATAACTCTATTCGTTTTGGTGTTGAGCTATGTTTTTTTTAATTTTTATTTAAAAAGCTCTTAGCTGGATGCCCCAATTAAATTTAGGTTCACACAACATCAAAGTGAATTTTGAACTCCATAAACTATTGATCCAACCTCTAGTCTTGTGTTCACGACATTTAAAATCTCTCTCTATATATACATAAACAATTAAAAATAAAATTACGTTATATATACTGTAATTTTTGTTGAGGGGGTTCAGGGGAACACCCTGACAACCCCTAGATCCCCCCCGATTCAAGATCACAAAATTTAAAAGTCTTCTTTATTTTCTTGAACTCCATGTCAAATCAGAACTAATTGAAACGGAGGGAGTAAGTGTAACAAATAAAAGTATTCTCAAGTCATAAAATTGAAAAGTGAAATGTGACTATTAGAACAAGTATTAATTATGAATTATACAGATTAAATCGACAAGATAAATATGCAATTCATAAGGTTTTTCTCATCCCCAGTATCATATTAATTTGCTAGTATTATTATGTAATGTCCTTGTTGAAGAAATATCAGTTTTACATTGAAGCATTAAGGACAGCATCACCAAGTTCCACATTCAAATTTCTTGCTGAAGGCAATCCTGCAACCACACTATGTTCAATGCCACACTCATTTGTTCCTCTTCTGATCTTGAAGTATCCATCCTGTCATCATGAAGAGATAGAGTTTTACTTATGTGCAAGGACAATGTACGATTTGTTAGTAAATAACTTGCTTTAACCGGTGGAAATACTATTTACGTTGTCAGTATATATAAGTTAAAAGTCGTATAGATATGTGTGTGTTGGTGGATGTTCAACAAGAAGTGGTGAGAACATAAGGAGAAAATCAAGGATATAACATACTTCACCCCAGCCTCTATTCCAAGAATTAGCAATGAGCTGCAAGAAGATATAAAGAAGGTGATTAATTTTTTGACAAAATGGTGTATGATTTTCGAAAGAAAATAGAAGACGATAACTTGAACGCATCAACATACCCAATAGTCCTCTCCTTGGTCACTAGTTCCCCATCCGATAAGCTTAACAGCGTGGCCTCCCATGTTTCCCCCTGTTACATGCTTGTAAACTCCTGATTTGTAGTGAGCAAAATCCTGTTATTGACGAAAAGTTTCAAGTTATTCAGTACCGGGAAGTGTTGCTGGTAAAAAGAGACAACAAATGATATAAGCTCAGACAATGTGTTATTTGAAAAGTCTGTGAAAAATATACAATATCCAACTTTTGCGTTATTAATCCTTCTCCTTGTTACCTCGTATACAGTAAAAGAGACCTCAACTGGTCCGTTTTTGTATACTTCTGCCATGATACTCTGGGGATCATGGCTGACCCTGTATGCATTGACACCGTAATGCTTTGATTTCCTCCATAACACGTTCCCCTTGACACACTTCCTATGACATTTTGGAGTGGGGTATAGCGGTTCGCAACCAGGGTGGGAACATCCAGTAGTGTCGAAGTAAGGATCACACTGCCAGCATATGCTCAATTTGTTAGTGATTGATCGTAAAGAGCCATACTACTCTAGATGGTTTTACAGAAAGCTATAATTTCACTGAGGTGACAATAAGTCACCATTTACCTCTTCTGTGACCACTCCCTTACGTTTAAAGTATCGCCATGCTGCTATAGGATATCCACCATCACAACCACTCCCGCATAAAAAGCCACAGCACGCTAACAGATCATTTACAGACAGAGAGATACTCTGCATTACACATTAAAAGTTAACATCAGTGACTGTAACTACAGTCAAACTTCACAAGTTTGTGTGCTAAGATGAGGTGGTGGTTACATGCTTGGCTCATGACATAGAATTAGGCTCACACATGAGAGGGCGTATTGAATTAGGCTCGTGAAATGTATCATTTCTAACAGTTTAAATTAGGTAGTCACATAGTTCAACAGAACTTACCAAATTATAATGGATACAGAAACGATCAGACAGCGACTCAACAGCACCAAAAGCCCAACAAGAACCGCAATGTCCCTGAAAAATATAGGATTAGAGCACTGGAGGGAACCTGTCATGTGCCATTTAGCGCATTTAATGGAAAGAAACTAGACCAGTAGCAGAAAATCACCTGATCTGTGATGCAAATTTGTCCCAGTGATTAATGTGCAAAGATAGAAAACATTAGAATCTCTATTATAGAACTATAGCTTGAAAGGACGGAGCAAGGAAGTGAGATAACTGACCCAGAATTCTTCCAATTGTGCTGCATTGAGGCCAAGACTTTCGTGCATCAAACTCTTTTGGTAAATCCTTAAGTCTTGGATGAGTTAGAACAGGAATGCCCTCCAAATCACCTTCTCTTGCAGGCTTAACTCCAAGAAGGCGCTTAAATTGGGAAACCTGTGACAACCAAATATGGACATAATTATAAATGCATGTTTTCGGTGTATAGCTACAAAATTGAATGGGGAAGCATGAAACATCCCTCTAAAAGAAAATGCAACGGTCACTGGTTAATAACATGTCATATGTTCAAGGTTACTGATCCCACCTTTTACAGGAAATTAGGGGTAGTTATCTTACTTTTACACTGTTAGAGTTTAGAAGTTTTATTATTTAGCTATATGATGGTCTCACCGTGAAATTTGATAATTGAGGGTTGAATGCAGCTTTCCACCCAGCTTCGGCATTCTCATTGACTTGTTTGACGATTGAGTCCTACATGATCATCCAAAAATTAAGGTGTCTCAGTTTTAAATTCGACCTGAGCACAATGACAATAACATCTTCTTGAATCATGAACAAAAGAGCATACTTGAAGGATTGCAGATTCAAGTTTAGCTTCAGATATTGGCTTCTCTGCAGCAACCTGCTTTCAAGAAGAAGACAGCATTACAATACTCTTAGCCTGAATTTTTCTTTATGAACAAAATATGTAGCTAATACATCATACAACTAAAACACTACAACATGGGGAAATTACGACGAAATATAGAGCAAGCAGAAGTTGTAACTAGTCAACTATTTCTTCTCTTCTTTCCCCCTTTAGCATTTCTTTGTGAAGCAATACTTCATCTCATGTAGACTCATGTATATATAGAAGACATAATATATAAACAGACACTCAAACACGGCCTCAGCTGACAAGTGAGCACTCCAATTTGAAAGTGCATATTTAGACAACTCAACTTGGTCTCAACTGGCAACAAAACACTCAAACTCGTACCCATTGCGTCTCGTGGACATCTGACATGACACATGAGTTTTGGAAGTGTCCAGATGATCATTTTGTAAGTTGGAGTTTTCAACTAACACATTGGAGACGTTGAGGTGTCTAGATGTACATACTCAAAGTTAGAGTGCTTACTTGCCGGGACCAAGTTTGAATGTATGTTTACTTTCTTTTTTTTCCATTATGTAATCAAAAAATCATTAAAATTCATTTATGTTCATTATTTCAAGTCAAAGTTAAACTAAAGCATATGAAGTCCAAATTACTCAACAATCTTTGATCTTTCTCAAGAAATAGCAAAAGGGTATTCCATGTAATCATCAAAAACTAATAATCTAAACCATCTATACCATTGCCCCGAGGGTCTATTGGAAACAGTCTTTCTATCTCACAAATGACACAAAGGTCGAAGTAAGCTCTGCTTACATTCTATCTTATCCTATTCTCCCCGGACTCTACTAGTGGAATCACACTAGTATGTTGTTGTTTATGAAAAATTCATTCAATCTAGTTCAAATGATTTATCTAAAACCCTATAAACTCAAAATTCTAGCTACGTCTTTGATCTAAACAAGACGATCAATTTAATAAGCAAGAACAACCCACAAAAGATCATAAAAAAGATAAGTACTATAGACATGTTCATTAAAATTGAAGAAACAAACCTGTAAGATCAGGATAAAGAAAGCACCCAAAAGCAAAGGAGTTATTAAGGACTTCAAAGTCAAGGCCATCTTTTTTTTGTGTTGTGGAATTGGAGGAATCTCACAAGGTATATATATATAATATAAAGAGGAAAAAAAGAAAAAGAGAATAACAACCAATTTTATTGGCCCATTCTCTGACAATATAAAAATAATGGCTTTATCAAACAAGAAGATGATGTCTACTTGTGGTTGGTTTTATAAGATATTTTTTTGGATTAAAGAATTTTGAGTGTTTTACCTTTCCCAAAAGTCAAGTTCAACTTGGTATGTTAGGTATTCCAGTTGGACTATTTCACAAGCAATACTCCCCCACCCCTTCCCTTTCTGTCTATAATGGATAAGAAATAAGTTGTGCACGTAAATACTATGTTTGGTTGAAACTCGTTATGCATTGTAATGAAATAACACATACATATATAACTAATTCATGAATAACTAATCTTTACCTAATGAATACTCGTATATACATAAATTCTTTCATAACTAATCTTTATATTACTAATACTTGCATAATTTTAACTAGCTACCAAATGACTCTAAAAAAAATTATTTATATAATAAAAATCATATAAGTTAAATATATATTTTTTATAGAAACTTTGAAGTCTCCATGTGAGATTGCTTGAGGACACAAACTTTACATGTGCAACCACAGTCGATATTCATATTCAATTTAATTGCAGTAAAAAGCTGGATAAACAATTTGAGAAAGTAAATGAAACGTAAAAATAAATTTGAAAATTGGAGTGATATTGTATTGTTGAAGTATAATTAAATTATTTCAAATCAATCAATATCTTGAAACTGTAGGGATAACATTAGTTTTGGACCTATATGTAATTGTGATGTGACAAAATCATAATAGAAATAGAATTTGATTAAGTCACGTTTCATCCAAAGCCAGTGATATTACAAAGTAAAATTCAAACTAATTTTTTGATTAGATTTTCTTTTTGTTTAATCAGGTGTACAATTTTCCTCCACAAAGTGTGCAAAAAAAAACTACTTCTGTCGTGTCAAATTAATTGTCATTTCTATCAATAATTTAAAATGTTATTTTTCTATCAAATTATCGCCCTTACTTTTCATCTCTTTTCCCACTAGTAATGTTTTTTTTTTTGTTTTTTTTTCCTCTTTCTTTTGATTGATTGAAAAAGATCTAAATAAATATCATATCAATCGTAAATTATAGTACGCAATTTTGTTTTCTCAAATGCATCTTGTACTCTTGTTTATTTTCTAAAATAATAATGGTGAGCAGAAATAACTCTTTTATTATAGAAGGTGAGCACCTTTTGTCTAATTTAATAATAGATTTTATAAAGAGTTGAATTTTTTTTGAGGAAAACTTATTTATAGAGGTAAAATCTTTGTTACATCAAATGTTCCCCTTTCTTTAAAAAGAAAAATTGGGGTCGGGAAGGCAAAAATAAGGAGGTGATTATAAAGTAAAGAATCATATACTCACCAACGAGATAAAAATTCATGAAATTAATAACTGAGATAACTAAGATTCTCCTTATTAAATGTTACTGAATTAAGGAACAATTATGTTGTTTTGAATTTCTTACAACATGTTAAAAATCCACATTATTGAGGCCTAACTTAATCTAGATTCAGGCAGACACTACAAGTAATTCATAGTGGAAACTTTAAAATGTACATCTAATTAAATCCACAAGATGAAAATGCAATTTAGGTGTCATTTGGTAAAATACATTAGAAAAATTAATGCATGTATTAGCAATTTGTGTATTACTAGTATCTTATTTACTATACGTTTTCAACCTATGTATAACTAATATGCAACCTTTATTTGGTATTAAGGTAGTATAACTAATACATAAAATAAAAAAAATCATGGCATTAGTAATTCAAAAGGTTTTAATGCATGTATTGACATGATTAAAGACACAAACTTTTTCCATGTCCTTTCTACCATGTTTGTGGAGGGTATTTTTGTAAAGAAATAATTTATTTTAGAAATTATACAATGCATGTTATTTTAAATACACCAAATCAAATACTGATAAACAATAATCTTATCATAACTTATATTATCATTACTAATGTCAACATTACTAAAACATCATATTCAGTACTATTCTTATACACACTATCAAACAAATCCATAAATTGCATAGACTCTGGTAGTAGTATTATTTAGTGTCCTGTTGATGAAGTAGCATTTTACATTGATGCATTAAGGAAATCATCATCAAGTTCCACATTTAGATTTCTTGCTGAAGGCAATCCTGCAACTACATTAGATTCAATGTCACACTCATTTGTTCGTCTTCTGATCTTGAAGTACCCATCCTGGCATACACACACAAACACACTAAGACAAAAAGCTTATAGAAATAAAATACTACTAACTTTTTCGCTCATGTAAATTGGGAGTTGATTTCTCATATGGTCACTTAACTAGCCGTTATTATCTCAAAAAGTCACTTTCTTTGTTGAAGAAAATCAGAATCAAGAGCAAAGGTAACTTTATGAGATAATAAGTACTAGTTGAGTGACCATCTGAGAAATCAACCGTATAAACTCAATAAGGACATACATCACCCCAGCCTTTGTTCCAAGAATTCACAAGAAGCTGCAGAAAAGAAGAAGAAGATGATTAACTACTGATAAGTTAACATAATCTTAAATAGATACTAATAGTTACAACATACCCAATAGTCCTCTCCTTCCTCACTAGTTCCCCATCCGATGAGCTTAACAGCATGGCCTCCGATATACTTCCCTGTTACGTGCTTGTAAACTCCTGACTTGTAGTGAGCAAAATCCTGTGATCGACAAAAAATTTCAACAAATCCTTATTCTAGGAAAGGAAAAGATTGGCCCTTACAATCACCAAGTAACTTATGTTGCTGTTTTGTGCTAAGCAATCTACATTGTACCTAAAAGTATTTTGCCAGTAAATACCACACAACATTCACAGAATATGCAGATACTTATCCTTCTTACCTCATAAACATTTAAAGCAACCTCAACTGGTCCATTCTTGTAAACTTCTGTCATGATACTGTATGGATCGGAGCTGATCATGTATGTATTGACACCGAAATGCTTGGACTTACTCCAGAGTAGATTCTCCTTAACACACTTCCTGTTGCATTGTGGGGTGGGATATGTAGGTTCACAACCAGGGTGGGAACATCCAATATTATCGAAGTAAGGGTCACACTGCAAGAACAAGTTGTACTAACTTATGAGTCGTTGAGCATATCCCTCTGAGGTGACTCAAAACGAAAGAGAATAAATAAGATTCTCTTAGCTCGTTCGGAAGGATCTCATAATTCAATTATCCAAGGCTGTTTATGTCTCTAGCATGACCACTTGATGAAATCTGGAGGGAAGTGGGGTAAATGGCCAATACTACTGGAAGGATTCCTCTTTGGATAATAGGTACTGTAACTGGTATTCTTGTAATCGGTTTAATAGGTATTTTCTTTTATGGTTCATATTCCGGATCTTGGACCTAGACCGAGGTATTGATGGTGATTTTCGAATCTCGCAGAACAGAATGAAGTCGAAAAGAATATTATTTACCTTTTCTGAGACCACACCCTTGCGGATAAAGTGATGCCATGCTGCTATGGGAGATCCACCATCACACCCATTCCCACAAGAAAAGCCACAGCATGCTATTACATCATTTACGGATAGAGATATATTCTACATCACACATCAAAAGCAAATCATCAACGATCATCGTTGAAATGAAACCTTGCAAGTGTTTCTTTGATTAACATGAATTTACCAACCCATAATGAATACAGAAACGGTCAGAAAGTGATTCAACAGCGCCAAAAGCCCAACAAGAACCGCAATGTCCCTGGAATATAAAGGATAAGACCACTATAGAACCTGGAAAGGGCATTTACCATTTTTAAGAGCTAGACTAAATAGCAAGCAACAGCAGTCACCTGATCTGCAATGTAAGATACAGAAAACATCAGCATTGCACTAATCAGAATATAGCATAGAAGGACCAAACAATAAGATGGAGAAACTGACCAAGAATTTTTCCAATTGTACTACATTGAGGCCAAGCTGTTCGTGCATCGAATTCTTTTGGTAAATTCTTAAGTTTTGGATGAGTTAAAATAGGGATGCTCTTAAGATCACCCTCTCTTGGGGGCTTAACTCCAAGCAGGCGCTTAAATTGAGAAACCTGTGAAAATAGGAGCCAGGAAGGATGAGATATCCCTCTAAAACTGTTATTAGTTAGAAATATATAAAGATCTTACTGTGAAATTCGAGAACCGGGGGTTGAATGCAGCTTTCCATCCAGCTTTACCATTTTCATTCTCCTCTTTGATGATTGATTCCTATATGATCACCCAAAAATCTAACTCAGTTTTAAGATTGAAGGATCAAGGACAGTAAGCTATAACATGAATCATGAAAAGAAGAATATACCTGAAGGATTATGGATTCACCTTTAGCTTCAGATATTGGCTTCTCTGCAACAACCTGCTTTTATTTCCATAAGAACAAATGATAGATCTAGCAATTGTATTCATCAATGAACAACACTAAAAGATAAAAACTTTTTGAGAATAGGCTTGCAAAAGCTTCATACACTATCTATTTTAGCTGAGCAAGCAGAACTTGAACATAGTCCACGACAAGAGGGTGTTGCTCGGATGGTAGGCACCCCTCACTTCCAATCCGAAGGTTGTGAGTTCGAGTCACCAAGGGAGCAAAAGGTGGAAGCTCCTAGGGAAGGGTTAAAAAAATAAATAGTCCACTTATTTCTTCTCCTTTTTCCCCTTTTCCTATTTGTCCTACAGTAAGTCTTGTCTTACAACTAATTTGCTACCAGTTGGTCATAAATGTTGCATGTAATCACATTTATTCAATTATAGTTTTATATAAGAGGAGAAGGAGAGCCTAAAAATTGTATCCATGTCACCTATAGATCAGAGTTCGAGCCGTAAAACCAGTCATTGATCAGGGGTAGGCTACCTACATTACCCCAATAGGAGTGCAGCACCTCCTGGTCTGCTACATGAACACGATGTTTTGTGCACTGGACTGTCTTTTTTAGTAGTGTTATACAGAGGACTGGTATTCAACCAAAAAAAAGAAACCTTGACTAAGCTCAGGCATAATCCCTGAAGCTGCAAAATTAAGTCAATGTTTCTGTTTTACACTAATCTATGATCATGATGCTCAAGTCAAAGTCAGTATAAACTAAAATCCATAGTAAATCATATGCAAGAAGTGAGAAATACTATAGAGAAGTTAATAGAAGCAAGAACCAAACCTGCAGGATAAAGATAAAGAAAGCACACAAAAGCAATGCAGTTGCTAAGGACATCTTGGTCATGCCCATTTTAACTTCTTCTTTTTTTGAGTTCCAATAGTGGCTGGAAACTCAAAGAAATATGTAGTAGATACAAGATATTATGAAAAACATGGAATGAAAGACAAGTAGTGGCCCAATCTTTGACATACAATAATTATTGGACTATATATCAAGCTAGCAACTATTTCCAACTCATGCACCAGTCACCACATTAGATGATATTGATTAGTGAAGAATTAAGAAATGAAGATTTTTAGATATTTTCTTTGGATGCTTTTGTACTGAAGGAATCAATTTAGCTAGTTTTACCTTGTAAAAATTTAAGTTTTTTTATTTTTGGGGAACAAATCTGATAGTTGTCTCCCCAGTGCTCCATTGAGAAATAAAACTTACTAATCCTAATTCAAAGGATTGAGAACTCAATGATATTATAATGTAAAAGATTAAACCATCATCTGCTTTATATGATAATCGAATGAATTGTAATAATAAATTGTTTTTTAAGAAACAAATACTAAAAGAGGAATTTGTCAATCAACAACCATTTTGATTTTTATGCAATAAGACACATTATAATGGGTAAATATTTTTGATAACACAAATATAAGCTTATCTATAATTATGTGACTGAAGAAATATTATTTACTATATAGCAGAATTTATCATTTTCAACTTTTCCTAAGCCGGAGAAATCAATCGAAATACACCTAATATTTTAATTGTTGTTATTTTTAATTTTATTTATTACTATCCTCTTCTTCTTCTTTTTTTGGCTCCAATTGGGAAGGATGTGGAAAAAACGTGATTCAGATGTACAGTTTTGGTTCACAAAAAACAAAAGGTGTGCTATCTACGTGCCATAACGAATGTAAACATACTTTTTCTATTTTTTTCATTTTATTTGAAAATAAGTAGCGTTTTAAAATTTGAAGAAGTTAAATCTTATTTTTTCAAAATTATCTTTACTTGCATAGCTAAAACTTATAAATTAGCTTTTCTTTGATCAAAACATAATTTAGTAAAAATACCCTTATTTTTTTAAGAGATGTGTCCAAATTAAATATAGCACTTAATTTTGGAAGGAAAAAAGTACTCTATGATAGGAATATTTTATCATAATACTTATATTAATTAAAATATAAATTATTTTTAAAATAGTGAACAAGTTAAAATAAACAGAGGTAGCAGTACAAGAGAATTAAATTAGTGAAGTCGAGCTCTATTGTGGGATAATTAAACAACATACCTAATATAATTCACTTCACTTGTAGAGTCCGGCTATAAATAGTAGCATTTTTTTTCTAGTGCAATCAGTATAGAATAATTCATGATTCATAATCAACACTGCTGGAACGAGGTGTAAATGTCCAAAGGGAACACTCGCATAGGAATAATTTTACATCTACGAAAGCTAAAAGAAAGACTAAACGCGCAAAATCTAATCAAGGCGAAGAAATCATTAAATTTTAAGGCCAAAGCAATATAAATGAATACAAGCACAAAATTATCAATCGTCAGCACTCTTGCTGGGTGCAGCATCTGCTGAACTGTAAGCAGCATCGGCCGAGGTGGTGTCCATGTCATTAAGACCCAACTCCTCGTTTTGCTCCCACGATCTAACGTACTCTTCAACTGCAGTAATAGTGTAATATGTTCACAAATGAGCAAAATTTAACACGCTTATTGTCAATTAAAGGAGGTTTGTGTAAAAGAGGGAAAGCAAAAGATCCACAAACTTCGGGTTTCTTCTTCAACAACAAAACAAAACACCCAGTGTAATCTCACTAGTGGGGCCTGAAGAGAGTAAGAGTGTACGCAAACACTAAGTGCAAAAATGACTTACATGTCAACTGTTTGTCATCCTTGAGATCATCAGTCGCAGGTGCAACAAAAGAATTTGCAAGTGCATCATCGATGATCAACGTCCACGGTTGTTTCAAGCTCAAAAGCTGTGGAATGTTTGAAATGAAAAAACAAAAAATATATTAAATAAATAAATTTGGAATGGAATTACATAGAGGAAGTTAAAAGGAAACTTGTATTTGAAAATACGGATTGTATCTTTACATCTCAGTCATGGTACCAAAACTGGTTATAACCACCTAAAATAGCTCCTCTGAAGAAGGTTAGGGGAATTGGGGCACGCTGGTAAGTATTTTCCACAAACATTTTCGTAGAACCAGGTGGTTCACATCTCATAATCTTGAATAGAAATGAAACTCTTTAACGGAGAAATCACATATAAGATTAAACAATATATGATATAGCAAGTAAGAGGTATCTCTCCACATTTACCTTGTCTAGTCTTGCTCGGAAATCCAACCACTTGCTCTTCCTGTCTTCCTCAAGACTGTCACCAAATGTGAATCCATGTATTCTCTCAAGACCTACATTGAAACAAAAGGTTCACTTAAGAGGAAGTTTAAATGACAAATTAAAAAAGACCAAATACAGATACCACAAAAGAATAAGGTTCATTCAGATTGAAAAAGACGATTCAGTAGTCCATGTAAACTAATATAGAGTATTTGCACATCTCAAGAGTTGAGATATTGATTATACAAATGCCATTTGAGACAAGAAATCATTCAGTTAACAGCCACAAAATAAACAAAAGAAGAAATCAGAAACATGTCAAGAGACTTAAATACGACGACTGTAGATTCACAGTAGTTCAATTGAAGCTCGACCTTTGGATGAGCTTGAAAATTCAAGTATGCCTCATTGAAATAATCGATGCACTGAATATGCATCCACAGATTATCATCCAAGAAACAGAAACAAGGAAAAGGAGGAGAAAACAAGGTAAAACAAGATACTCACTTTCGCTAATCTTTGTGATTAAACCCTCAACTGTCGTCACCATTCCACCCAAAGTGCCACTAGTAAGCTCTAACTCAAGCTCAGGAATTTCTACTCCAGCACTATCCGACTGGTAAATATAAAACAACAATTTGGAGTCAGGAATGCAAACAAACAGAGTGGGTGAAACAGTTAAATGGCTCCAAGCCATTAAAAAAAAAAACTATTTTCCTATTTGTAATATATGTGATATCAAGCAGATTCAAGATAATTAGGTCTCAACAGTTGGAATGAAGGTACTGCATAGTAGAAGTATGATACTGTCAAGTAGAACTTGTTAAAGAAGTTGTGCTTCTTCAATTTTATTTTTTTTATGCATCAGAAGAAGATGCCTGTTCTTGAACATGATCTTGATGCTGTCCTCTTCTTATTCTTTTTATTAAACTATGAGCGTCTCGGTTGAATCAAACCAGTATTAAAGCACAAAATTCACAACAAAACCACTAATATAAGGAGAAAGGAAATGGACAAAAAATCCTGAATAACCCTACCTGCAACCTCCGACCACCACAAACACCAGATAATCTGCCACCAAAGTAAGTTTAGGCAGATGGGAAGAAATCACCTGTTTTTATTTCTGTTGGGATTTGAAACCAGCTCATCAAGTTTTTCACCCACTTCATTGACCACTTGTCACACCCTTACCCTTAGATGTCGTGGTGCTTTGCTAGTCTTTTTTTTGGTCTTGAAAAAATAACTCTCTGATCTGATGTTGGAAGTTGATACTGTTTGTTGTTCATTAGTTTTTCTTTGTTTTTTTTTTTTTTTTTTTGACGAGGTAAAAGTTTTATTTAAGAAGTACCAAGATGGTACAGAAAGGAGCAAAATACAGAGAATAAAGCACAGCCTACTACACTCTCCTTCCTAACAAGGTCTAAGAAGTCCATATACTGATTCAGATTCACTAGTAGGCCACTTTTACACCAAAGTACATATTAGTTTTTTTTCTTTGCCACCCATCATGTTATTCTTTCGCTTTTTACTTGTAACCCTCTAAAACTAAGTAATATAATCTTGGGTTATAAGCATGAAATGTATTCCATTTGCGGATACTGTGTCGTGTTTGTTCTTCAAGCATGTTCTCAAATGCTGTATTTACAAATCCACAAGGGAAAGAAATATAACAAAAGGGTCCCAACTTCCAGACAAAAAAAGTAAAATCTTGGCGTTCATGCCTACATGCTGAATATTTACATCCTTGCACAACTTTGCTTTCACAGATAGTGATCTTCAAAGTTAGAGAAGTACATGTTACATGTGAAAGCAGTACGCAAATGTGCTTCTAAAGTCAAATATAACAGAGTAAACAAAAAAGTTTTTTTTTTTTTTGGAGAAAGGTAACAAATGAATGATCAACAAAAATAAATAAAAATAAACATAATTAGCTAGTATTTCTGCCAAATATAGGCTGGAGAGTTATACCTTAATCACATCACGGCTCAGATCTTTAATGTTTTCCACATGAAGTGTAATTTTCTTTCCCTTTTCAGATATAGGACCACCAGGTTTCAGCTGCAAAGACGAGCATAATCTCATTAACAAAAATTCCAGAAGCTATTCTCTTCTAGTACATGACAGAGATTACCTCAGAGTTGCGATAACCACAAGCATCACAAGAGGATGCCATAACTATTACTTCTTGAAAGTATGGAATATCTTTAAGTGGTCAAGCTCAACAATACCATAGAAGCAGAATAGCTTGCAGCAGATGACAGTAGCAATTCTTATAGAATATGCTAAATCACAAAGATAAATTAACAAAGCAAATTACACAAAAAACACAATACCAGATGGTAAAAGTTATGTATAGAAAACTGTTACCTTTGTCAAAAAAAAAGTTATGTATAGAAAAAAAAAACTAATAATATGGGGCCAATTCTCTTTACTTGCATCTAATCACTGAAAAGAAGCTCACAATCCCATCCAGATTCTTTTAACTGTTTTAGGATGTCCCTGTTACGGAGATTTAATAACAGAGATGTATAGGGATCCTCCAAGAAATGAAAATCATAAGCTAGTACATTTTATAATTAAGCTCATACAATTGTCAATGATTACAAATTCTCATGTTTAATTAGAAGAAGATGTCCTCATAGAACAAAACAAATTTGTAACAAATATAATAAAAAGATGGGCAACAATTGCAACTATTAGTAATCCCTTCTATTTCGCACCAAGGGGCTGTATGGGGGAGGAATGCAGAAATGAGGTTTTCTATTGTGTAAATGTAGAAAAGGATACTGGTAACAAACATTTTACAGTCACACTTCGCCATGCATGCTCCACAAGTTGATGGAAACACCATCACCTGTCAAAAAGAATAAGCAATCAGAAGGAAAGTTTAAAAGGGACAGATATATTTAAGAAACCCCTGTAGGAGGACGTACCTCTTCAGGAGCTGAATATCGAAATAGAGCTTCAGCCATTTCTGCACTGTTACCCTGAGCAATAGCCTGACGTCCCACTCTTGCTCCAACTGATCCATGTGGTTCATTTAGCAGTCGATGAGGAACATTATTTATCCCCTCACTGGATACCTCATCACTTTGTCCTCCAAGTTGTGACGGGTCAGCAAGATACCCTAAAGCTGCCTGCTGTTCAGGAGTTCGCTCACAGAATGTGATTGACAATGAGGGATCAGGAGATGGAGCTAACCTGTCAGGTATGCATTCACCTGAGCATACGGTTTACAATAACAAAACAGTGTGTAGCTAAAGTAAGCCTACTACTCATACGTTTTATATATCACATACAAACAAAAACGCTTTTGAAGTGAGATGGACCTAACTTATACTTTTTTTGCCGTCAAATTAACAAACAGAGTTTTGAGAATTGGACATGAAAAGAGAAGATTGGATACAGAGGATTCATATAGCCAACCTGCATTGAGCCATAGTTAATTGATTGATTGATTTATGAACAAAGGCAGTCTGCATAAACCAAGCTACACACAATTCTGTTTCTTGTTTACCAAAAAAGAAAAGGATTTTTATCCAGACAAAGATGCCTTCAGATAAGTAGTAGCAAAAGATCAGCCACATTGCAACTTAACTCAGACTTTTAGATGAAGAAGTTAGTAAGCGTAAATGTTGCACCTGAAACCTCCATATTTTAAGTGATTAAGGTCCACATGCAGAATTTTGAATTTGGCCCCGCCTATTTGATAAGAGTTATCCTTCCTATAACATCCGTTCTAACAGTATGTTTTCAACAATTCTTATAGGAAGATTATTTTGTTTCCCCTTCAATTCATCATTTTCATCATTGCTACTTTTCCTACCCTGTATTCACCAATAAAGAAGGCTAGTTTTAGTTGTTGTATCCGAGACAATTAGTCCGATACGGGATACCAATGGCAGTACCACTAGAACAAGTCTATCATCTAGCAAGTACGGTCCTAATTATCTACTTAATTTTTATTATGTAGAGTGGTGTTACCCCCAGTTTGAACATTTGCTTTACACACGACTGTACAACGTCAGGGCCATACTCGGTACTTCACTTCCCAATTTTATGTGAGTTGAATAAAAACTTTGTTCTTTGAAGGACAAGATAAAATCTTAAATACACTAAATCGCTAATCAAAACACACAGAGCAAAGAAACCTCTTAGCACTCAAAAACCATGACCAGAAAGGAAAAAAGAGACAGCAATATGCCACTATTCAAATCAAATCTTTTAAGTCGTTTTTGTGTTCTAATATTCTTCTAACACTTTATTGTAATCATTTCTTGATCTGTATTAATGGCATATGTTATGCCTACATATACACATTTAGTAATGCGATTTCCTTTTCGGAAGATTAACGGCTGGTTCAAAATTTAAACTCCAAAAGTATTTTGGTTCTACTCATCCATCCCCAAAAAGTTCAAAATTTCAGGTAACAGTGTCCAGCATGCTGCTGATGTTACCATGATAAATCATATGATTGCACAATAATTTTTTTTTCTGTTACAGGCATGAAGCACTCCAATATACAGATAGGGCACCAGCAGAAGTCATAACATTTCTATTGTAAAAAAAATGAGTCTCTTACGGGTTGTCAATGAAGCTGTTACCAGCAGGATCATCAAGAATAAAAGTAAAGGATGAATCTCCTGAAGCACATGCTCTCAGTTTTATCAAGAACTGATCTATTGCTTCAGCCATCTTCGGATCCACTTTCTGCAAGCGCCGTAGAAGGAAATATCAGAATGAGAAAATATAGAGAAAAAGACAAGACCAATGCAAGAGAGCCTCTAAACCAAGAGAAACACTCCACCTTCCGTTCATCTTGAAGAGCCTCCAAGCCGTCGGCAGCTCGAACCAGTATGCCTTCTATCTGTAATGTAGCACAGAGATATTTATTAGAACAAGAGGCAAGCAATTGAGTATTCTTTTTCCCTTTCTAAAATTTTCTTTATTTGCAGCTGGGAGAACAAAAACTACTGCTCCTACATCCTTATTCTTTTTGAATCTCCCATAAAACCATAAATTCCAAATCCTAAAACACACCACATCAGAATGTAAAAGAAAATTTTGATGACAAGGTTGAAGGTTTCTGAACTACTCATGCCTAAAATTTCATTAGTGGAACATTGAGATGAAGGCATAAACAAACCATTTAATCACAAGGATAATTTTTTGAAAGGCAAGCTAGTAAAAAAGCAGATACCGTTGACAATGATCCACGCTGAGCCTCAGGGGGGATCTCAAAATCTAGTTCGGGTATCTGCACAGCATAACCATAAATTAGTAAGATAATGAATATTGAATACCATTAAAGTAAAGATGTAGCAATCAAGAAATAAATATATGTATTAGTGTAACTCTAGAAAAAGTAGCTCGCTTAGGACCTTAGTCAAAATTTGTTGATCCTTCACTAAGAAGTACAAGCATCCATCTAAATACACATTATCTTCTATTCTTGTATCTCATGAATACAACGACATCAAACATGGAGATTTAATAGGTTTAAGTGAGACTCCTAACAAAATAACAAGAGTGTTTAATAGTACCTTGATGGTAGCACTCTCAGACTTCACAACTGTTCTGTTGAGCAACTGCAGTTTCAGAATACCAGTAAGTCAACATTCGCAAAGAGTTAATTCAAAATTATCATTACCTTAAAACAACCCCTGGATGCACAAAATTCTTCATTTCACAAAAATATGCATAAAGCAGCCTACTAGCTCACTAACATTGGCAAGATATCTTTTTCCTAACGAAATGAGTAAAAAAGAATCATGATAAGTATGAAATTATGCACCGCACAGAAACAACAAGACATTATTCCACTTTAATAACAACCCGAGAACTTCTTAGAGAAAAGATAGTCTGGGTTCATTGAAAGATGCAGTAAAACTATTGTAGTAAATTGTATATAGCAACCTAGTGCTTCATCTAACAGCATATAGCAATGCCAACAGATGTATTAGAGGAAATACCTTTTTATCGCCTGATGGAACACGCAAGCTATAGCAACATCCTCGAGGCTGAATCTCTCCAGCGAACTCCACTTCATTATTTCTTTAGAAGGGAAATGAAAAGGGCAGGAAAATAAGGTAAGGTAGGTAATTGATAAGTTACTCCATTTTCCAACGTCTTCGGAGATGAAATGCCTTACCTTTCACCACAATGTGGACAGTCAAATGCTGACAATAATATCTGGAAGAACATTCAAATTCCCTTTAGAATGACGATCATTGATGCAAAACAGAGAGTGTGACAACATTGGTCACACACAAATGAAAACAAGGTTTCTCACACGCTTATCTTTTTCAAAATTTTCAAGGAGCTAGGACTCCTATCCCACATCATGCAGTTCTTTTAATTTTCAAATGTCAAACATAATTCTGGTCAAAATATTTCCTGATTATGATTTGATCTAAATTCTGGGAAATGCAACAATACTAGACAATAAGAGTAAATCTTTCTGACCAGAATTATCTTATTATTTGTATTTGCTTGTCAAAATAGAAATATTGATTAGTCAAAACTCTGGTTTGGTTGAAAAAAACAAAATTGTACACAAATCTTTGCTTAGAACTATAAGCAAAGAGGAAGGAAGCAGCGTACCTTTCTAAAATGTGGAATCAGTGTTAAGAGTAACCTTGTTGTACCCTGTCAACAGAAACAATAAGACCATTACACGAAGTTTCGTATCCTACTGATAGTTTCCATACAAAACACAAAAGCAATAAAGCCCAAGAACCCAATAGATTTCCCACTAATGTAGCTCTAACAAAAATTGAAAAGGGGGAAAGGGAGTTGAATGCACCACAATTTATAACCAAAAAAGCTAGCTTTATAGAAAATACTCAGATAAATACTATGTATAAGAAGTAAAGAGACTAACCAAAGCATATGAGTTCTTCAATTCAGCACACTTTCATGCTACTACACTTTTAGAACTCTTCTACAGTAATTTTCAAGAAGAAAAAAGCTATAACTTGTCCTTACCCCGACTAACACCCAAAGAAAAAAGACTTAAGAAACACAACATCTCATCAAAATTGTAACTTTATAGCATACACCCTCAGTAAAAGTAAATTAACCAACAAAACTTCTACATTCTTCAGCTAACGCGAAGTTTCCATCTTTTCTATAGTACAAGCTCTAACAAATAAAAAAAAAGATTACTTTTTTTCCTCAAGTAAGGATGGAAAACAGAAAAAACAAAAAGATTCAAGAAGCACATACATTTTCACCACATCGCATACAGAGGCTTTCAACCACATAAAGTGGGGTATCAATCTCAACATCATCTCCGCCGGCTGCAACTGCTTCCACCACCGACCTCACATCCATTATTTGTTCCTTCGGCGCCGCCATTCTTTATAACTACAACTTGTACTGAAATACTAGTACTGAAATAATCGAAGGGTGAGACAAAAACAAGAGGGTATTTTGTTATTTTCCAATCAACCTTCTCTTCTGCTCTTTAATACTTTTTTCGACAAAAAGCAAAGTTAAGGTTTTTTGCCAATGGAGGCGGAGAAGGAAAAATACAAGTTCTAGAAATTTTTGGGTTAAGCTGCGGAAGAATCGAGTAACTACTACTACATGGCGCACTTATAACTTATTGTTTGTTTGTACCAGTTGTCAACGTAAGCCGTCTTAGCTCAGTGGTAGAGCGCGTGGCTTTTAACCACGTGGTCGTGGGTTCGATCCCCACAGACGGCGCTAAATTTTATTATAGCCATAATCCTTAAACTATGTGAAAGAAACAAAAATGCTCATTTTTCAAATAAATATATTATTATTTTCTTTTTTTAATAATAATTTTAAAAACAAATTAGCAAATGTTTATCTTACTTCAATTCAGAAAAAAATAAAAAATGAAAATATTTCTTATTTTATTATCATTATTTTTTACCGTTATATAATTATAAATTAATGATGGATATACTATGATCTTATATATATGACATATATTATCTGTCGATAGGGTACATCAAGTTATTCTATTTTAATTGATAAAATGAAATTAGGAAGAAAAAAAAAAATTCCTACATTTTTATTTGTTAAAGTGATTTTAGAAGAAAGAAAACAAAAATAGTGTTCTTTAATAATATTTTAATTAGGAAGAAGATGTGTTTAAAAATAAATAAAATAATAAATTTATTTGGAAAAGGGCATTTTTGACCCATTTTGGAACTATAGGGGCATTTTTGGACCAAAGTATTGACTGCAAGGATATTTTTAAGTCAAAGTATTGACGGTAAGGGTATTTTTGTTCATTTCATATAGTTTAAGGACATTTTTTACCCTTTTCCCTTAAATTAATACAACTTAATGGGGAAAAAAATTATGAATTTAATAAATTTTTAAATTCATAATTTAAGTCATCAGAAATAAAAACATGAAACTAAAATCTAAGTCAGATGCCAAATGAAGTAAATATAATTCTTTAATTTACTGTCAGGTTATCAATTAACCCGTTAAAAAAAAAGTTCAAACCGTTAAGAACTGATAACCTCATAACAAAAATAAACAAAACCTTATCGAAATTGGTAAATCAATAACTTATTATCGATAAATCAATAATTTTTATTCAATTCGAATTATCGATTATGGTTCAATTTTGAACAACCCTACTCCAGTAGATATTATAGTTAATGACAATTTTTTCTTAAAAGAGTAATGACTTAGTATTATTATTATTCTAACCTAAAATATGTTCTTGATAGTACATGAAATATAACTTTTAAATATTACCAAAAAGTAGAAAAAAATTACTCCGTAAAACTAACTTCGAGGGTGTTTGGATTGACTTAATATATATATATATATATATATATATATATATATATATTTTGTATTTACTTAATACTAATAAATAAAATATTAATGAAATCTTTTCCCCTCCACAAAAAGAAAACCAGAAGCTTGAAGAGCAGTGAAGATGAGAATGATCAAGGTAGTTCCATTACCATGTCCAACATACCTATATATACCCCATCCACCCAAAATCGAAGCTTCCTCTTCTTCAACCCAGAAATCAAGAAGAGCTTTTTCTCTTTCTGCACTTACTATTTCACTCTCTGCTCTTGTCTTCTCTAATGGAAATGGACCCCCTACTTCAATTTCTTGGGCCAATCCTCAAGTTCCAAAGTTCTTGGAGCTCCCCAATTCTGGAGGTGTCAAGGCCTTGAACCTTCGTATTGGTGATGGGGAAACCCCCATTGATGGTGACTTGGTACCCCTCTTTATCTTTTTCCTGTGATACTTTCTTATTCTTCTCCTGTTCACTAATTTTTGTACAAAGTTAGGAACTTTTTGAGTTATTGGTAACAAAAATTGATTCTTGGAAATTTTTTAGTGAAATATGTTTGTTCCTGCACATTGTCATCAGCATTGCGTAGAACTGTACTTGTCTTCTCACTGTAATTGGACAGGTTGCCATTCATTATTACGGGAGGCTTGCTGCAAAGCAAGGATGGCGCTTTGACTCAACATATGATCACAAGGATGAAACTGGTGAACCAATTCCTTTCTCTTTTGTCCTTGGTTCGGGCAAAGTGAGTTAACCTGTCTTTTACACTTGTCCATTGAAGTTTTTTTTTAACTGAACTAAGAGGACTTAATGTAATTTGTTGAACCTGAAAACTGAAAAGATTGAAATTTTTCCCAAAACGAGCTAGATGGTAGGAGAATAGAGGCTGCTCCACTCCACTTCCAACCAATAGAGTGGGAGTTTGGTCACCAAGGAAACAAAATAACAAAGGGCCACTGCTGACTCTTGGTAAGGGGATTATGGGGGTATGATTTACCAAATTTTAAAAGTTAGAGTAGATCAGGGAAGGTGGCGAGTTTGATAGGGAGATGACCAGAGTGGAAAAGGTAGCATATAGCCACCAACGGTAAGTAGCATGTAGGAATGTGCATTCCTCTGTGTTGTTGTTTCTTGCTATCATGTAGGAATGTGGTGAGCAGCATGTGGGGGTATGCAGTAATCTGTGTTATTGTTTCTTGCTATCATCCTTCAGATTGTTGGTGAAAGCACTATGTCAGTCAGTTTGCTTTTAGGCTGGTTAGTAATAGTTACCCTGTAATTCAATAAAGTTGTTTGAACTTTTTTCCTTCCAGCAACTATATGAGTTATTACCCTATGAAATGCTCCTCTGAACAGATCTTAACTAGACTTGACATCTTCATGATTTAAGAAGGTAGCTAGTACATACAAAATATACCACCAGATTGAAAAACTGTCATCATAGTATGATCCTTATGAAAATAGCTTAAACAAAATGATGCTTCTAGACTACTTGATTCTATGCCTTCGATGCTGTTACAAGGTTTCTTCCTCTTTGTGGTCCTTCAGTTTCTAGCATCACCTACAAAAGTGGGAAAACCTTTAGTGTCGGGCACCACCTATGGCAGTGGAAGCAAACTACTTAGTAAAGTTATTTCGAAATGCTTGACACAAGAATGATAAAGGAAGAAGAGAAAAGCAAATGCATTTAGAAAAATGAAAGGAAGAAGGTTTTGGGCCAAGACTGCATGCAGGAACAATGACTATCTAGCATAAGGTAGGAATGAAGGAACATTGGTGGGTACGCGAGGACTACAAATATGGAAAAGTTCAAATGTAGGTTCAGGGTAAGGTGTATCAAAGAGGAGAACATGATTAGAAAGGAAGATGTTGAATGTTTATCTTTCTTCTTCTTCTGTAATTTGGATTATCACTATAGTACCAAAATTTGTCACTTTTGTTTTATTATAGAAAAAATCCCTAGATGATGTTAGTTGTCAATATCCTGCTCTACCTATCTCGTATATGTTTCCTCATACAGTCATTGTAGTGAACCTTCAAACGAGATATTTCCTTTTTTCTGGTTTTCCTTACTTTTTTGGTCTTTCAGAACAGGCTTGACTATGCTTGTTTTGGTTGCTTCAATTTGCTTCTGTCATCGTTTGAGTTTTTCTAGACATGAATCCTTTCTACTTTGAAGTAGTATCTACTCATCTGAACCTTCTAAATTGTATAGCAAAATAAGGCCAAACCCATCGATGGCCCCCTAAAGTTGGCACCAAGTTTCACTTAGACACCTTAACTGGGCGATGTTCATTTTAGACACCTCATGTAGGGTCCCGTTGTGTCATTTTGACACTTTTTGCCGACATGTCAAAGTGAGTGTGATACACTCAACAATAGTGCGTGAAAGGCTTAATTTAACCAATTTTTTATTTTATTTTCTCTTCTTCTTCTCCAATTTTCAAGCCACCACCTCCCACCATTTTTTCAAGCTTAAACTCCTTCAATGGAGGTCTAATTTTTTATTCAAATCCGTTTTTAAGTCATTTTTTTTCTTCTTCATTGTATTACTTTTCTAAATTTACCATCACCTCCCTCTACCTTTTTTGCCGGATTAATGGATGCCAACACCCATATTTCATATTTGATCTCTCGTTCTTTCTTCCTCTCCCTCTTATCTTCCCACAAAACAACACTAAAAAGAAAGAAAAAGAATAAATATGAAAAATAGTAAAAGAAAAGATTTTTTTTTAAAAAAAAGCACAAAAGAGATATTGAGTGTAATGAAAAAAGACGATTTCCGATTCCACCTTTTTCGCCGGGAAAAATGGATATCAACACTCAGATTTTATAATTTTTCTTTCTCTCCTTGTGTCCCTCCTCCTCCTCTCTTTTTCTCTCAAAACAACACTAAAATAGAAAGAAAAAAAAAAGAATCCAAAACAATTTTAAAGAGCAAATTAAGAAAAAAATTAAGCTGGGTATAGTAGAGAAGACAACTACCATGGGTGGGGGTGGTTAAATTGATTTTTTTAGAATAATATTTTAATTTTATTTACTAAATAGATTTTAAAATAATGCCCTACATGAGGTGTCTAAAATGAACATCGCCCAGTTGAGGTGTCTATGTAAAACTTGGTGCCAACTTTAGGGGGCCACCGATGGGTTTGGCCGCAAAATAAATTGTAGCAATTAATTCCCGTCTTTGTCTATCTATTTATTGCAGGTTATATCAGGGATTGAAACTGCTGTGAGATCGATGAAAGTAGGCGGCCTTCGCCGAGTTGTTATCCCACCATCTCAAGGATATCAGAATACATCCCAAGAACCCCTGCCACCTAATGTGTGAAGTTGCTCTTCTTCCTTTATAATCATAATTTAGTCCTTCTCAGTTGCATTCTTTTGGAGAGACTTGGCAGGGAAGTGTAGTTAGTCGTCTAATACTAGAGCTCTTTCTGCATAAATTAAGCTGTGGGGTACCTAGTGAGCCCAGGTTTTGGAAAGTAAAAGGCATGGAATCATGTCTTTAATTTCCTTTTTATGCTTGATGTATGTTTCTGTGTGTGAACTGTTACCCTTTTTCAAGAAGAAGTATTACTTCTCTAATAGTTAGTTAGAAGAAGGGAAAGTTGTTCAAGAATTACTTTACTCTTTTAGACATAATAAGATCATAATTCTACAATCTACTGTAATGTTATAGTCCCACCTTCCATGTTTTAATTGCAACTCTTCTACCACTTTTAGTTTTAATGATAAGAAACAAATATTAAACATGTTATGACATTGGAGTTTCTTATTCTTAAGTTTCAAATACTAGTGATGGAAGGACTGGTCCAAGGCTGCCAAACAGGATTAGAATTCCCGATACACCCAATGTCAGATAGCTTGCAAAGAGTATAAGCTGGAAAGCACAATATGTGCTTGAGCTACAGCTGCTACACCTTCGTAATTGAACATGCCTAAAAGGAGATCAACAACAACATACCTAGTGTGATCCTGCAAGTGATGTCTGGGGAGGGTGGGATGTATGCAGACCTTATCCCTAACTTTGCGGGGTAGAGACGTTGTTTCCGAAAGACCGTCGGGGCATAACATGAAAGCCACTCATTAAATTCTTCTCTCTTTCTTTCCTCCTTTCAGTTCTGGTTGTTCTTGGACCATCTAGAATTTGGGGATTGTGTAGTCTACCTTGTTAGAGTCTTGAAGTGATTTCGGAGTTTTACTGTGCCAGCCTTTTTCTGTTGGATGATTCAGTCGTTCATAATTTCTGCAGTAGAGAAGTCTTTAGAAACTGATTGATTGTATTTATTTGGTGTTGAAACCAAGATTAATATTACTTTATGGAAAGAAACTAGAAAAACTTTTAATTCATCAGTATATTTCATTTGGGACTTAAGCTAGTAAACATTTTACTCCCTGTTTCAGTATTTTGATCGGCAAAGACTTTTTACTACCATTTTCAACCCAACCCGTCTTGCAAATGGAGAAGGTGCGACATTGGGGACTGTCATATTTGATATTGAATTGGTCAGCCTGAGGCATCTCTGATCTCGATCATTTAGCAGCCATTTTTCTCAACTTTACTGGAGTATGGAGCAATTGTTGTCAGTTCGATGATGATGTAAGGTAAATCAACTGTTTATAGGAAATGTTTTACACATTATTAATGCTGATCACCTAGTTTCTTGGAGTAAGTATTGGAAACTGTGTTTCATTAGAAGGTCTGTCCTGAATCTCTACCACATATTCTTGACAATACTCCTAGTACAACATAACATGCATGTATAGTTATTGAATGCTTTATAGAGGACTTAGCGCTAAGATGAGATAAATACCTCTAACTCGCGGTTATGTATAATGGAGATCCATTAGCCTGTTAACTCGAGCAAGTTGTTCGTTTCTCTGCTTGACAAAGTTTGTTGTTTGTAGTTTTGCTTATACTGTATTATGTATACTTAGTAGCCTATTAAAATACCAGCAAGTTAAAGATATCTCCTTCTTAGTCACTTCATTGTTGTGCTTTCAGGTTTACAGATGATGGAATAGTTTAGTTAAAGAAGCCTCAGTGAGGAGTTTGGTCCTATAATGTGCCAAATTGCCATATAAACAAAGGCAAAGGGGAGAGCGCTTGAGGGAGTTTTTAGAATTCTTGGACGAAAGAGTACATGTATATATGTGATTATGTTCATTCAACTTGATGCAGACTTAAGAAAGTAAATAAGACTTTTGAATCTGCTGATTTTAAATTAAAGATTTTGTAATTTTCTCTTATTGGTCTATCATTTTGATTTTTGTTTCTAAGATTTAGTTAATGATTAAATCAATAACCCAAATTAGATTACACTAAATCTTTCTTTTTTGAAAGATTACTAAGTAATAACTACCATGCTATTGCATCAATTTTGTTGCCTAACTAGAAAGAAAACAAATTTATTTTAGGAATAACTTATTTGAATTTGCTTCTTCTTATAATTCACATAGGCTTTTACGCATGAAAATCAGAGAAAACAAAGAAAATTAGAGGAACATTTTTTATTGATTAAATCAAAAATCAAATCTGTAAGAAATATAAACTGATTAACAAAATATTAATAACAATATCTTATTGGTTTGATTATTCTTATCCAATAATACATAAAATCGGACCAACTAACCAATAAGCAACCGTAGATAATAGAATCTAGTGGGGCCAAATTGGCTAATGCTACTTTTGGTGGGACCATTTAGAATATACAGACTACAGTGGTAAAACTAAAGACAAACGAAAGAAAATGCTAAAACCCTATTAAACGTGATTCTTCTACTTTGATCCTCACTCTTCACTGTGGCGTCTCATATACTGAGACGATATTCACTTCATCCCAAGCAATTAATATCATATGTTGTAATCCCCTTCAATTTAAGCAAATCTAGGTGAAAAAACTTTTCCTATTTGTCACTATTTTATTTTTTTCAATTCTTGAATTATACATTTGTTTAGTAATTGTGCTAATTTTCTTGAATCAGATCGACATGTTTGATTTTCTGTCATTTTCCAAATGCCCATCATTCTTAGGTTGAATACAAACAATAAAGTCCCAATCTTTGGTGGGTTCATGAATAAGTTACTTTTATAGTAGTAAGTATTTCATAGCCATCATCCTTTTGCGAAATTGAATCATAAAACCTTAATCTTGGGTGGGATCATTGATGAGTTACTTCTATTTTCATTGTTTATATTAGTTTTTTAAAAGTATTTCGCTTACTTAATTGTTCTAATGATTTTTCATCTGCATTTTATGGTGAGGTGGAAAAGTTTTTCCTTTTTCTAATTATGTTCTGCTGATTTTTTCAGTTGATTCCATTGCATATAGGGCCTTAATTGAAACTGTACATGCTTCTAAGTAGACTCTTAAGCAGTTTCCTTTCCGGCCTAGTGCCTGGTCCAGCTGTTTGGTCATTTTGTATTCCTAGCAACTTGTTGGTTTCTTGAAGGAGATGGTAAATGGTCTACTATTGCTCTGTTCCATAATTGCTCCTCATGAGGAAGACGCAGTCTAGATCACTTCACGACTCAGACATTCTGTGAAGCGTATGGAATTGATGTATCAGATCACTTGTTATTACCTAAGATTTTATTTTGGTTATCATAGTGTTCCATTATGTTTGTTTATCATATCTATTTGCATATGCGATGTTAGCTTGGGGTTCGTGTTATTTGTTTTCTACAAGAACATGATGTTCCTTTTTTACATTTTTTTCAGTGTGCATGTTCTTGCAAAGATGTTGCGTTATCTATTCAAAATTGTCTTTATGATCTGTGAAGATATAATTCTGAAGATGTTCTCTTGATATGATTTTTCCTATTTTATGCAGATTCTGTGGGCTTGCTGATAGAGAAGTGATGGCAGAAGAAGGTGGCAGAAGTTTTGCCCGAAGGAACCAATTGTTAGACATAGAGAAACAGGTTCATAAGTGGTGGACAGAAGGTGATGTTTTCAGAGCTGAACCTAAAGAATCACCTCCTAAAGTGGGTGAAAAGTTCTTTGGGAATTTCCCTTTCCCTTATATGAATGGATATCTACATTTGGGCCATGCTTTTTCATTGTCAAAGCTTGAATTTGCAGCTGCATATCACCGATTAAGAGGTGCTAGTGTTCTTTTGCCTTTTGCATTTCACTGCACAGGAATGCCCATAAAGGCATCGGCTGATAAGCTTTCGAGGGAGATATCAAGGTTTGGGAACCCACCCGTGTTTCCTGTTGTGAAGGAAGAGGAGAGTGTTGAAACAGAAGTGAAGGTTGAGGCTGAAGGAAATCAGGGTTTGCCGGGTGGAAACTTTAAAGGAAAGAAATCAAAGGTTCTTGCAAAGACTGGGGGTGTTAAGTACCAGTGGGAGATAATGAGGAGTTATGGTCTGTCTGATGAGGAAATTGCGAGGTTTACAGACCCATATTACTGGCTAACATACTTTCCACCACTGGCAGTAGAGGATCTGAAGGAGTTTGGCTTGGGTTGTGATTGGCGTAGAACTTTTATTACAACTGATATGAATCTGTACTTTGATTCGTTTGTACAATGGCAAATGCGGAAGCTGAAAGCCTCGGGAAAGATTGTTAAAGATCTCAGGTACACCGTATATTCGCCCCTAGATGGTCAGCCATGTGCTGACCATGACCGCGCTTCTGGTGAAGGAGTTATCCCTCAGGAGTACACTCTTATCAAGATGGAAGTTCTCCCACCTTTTCCACCAAAGATGAGTGTTCTGGAGGGGAAAAAGGTATATCTCGCAGCAGCTACACTGAGACCAGAGACCATGTATGGGCAAACAAATGCTTGGGTTTTGCCTGAAGGAAAATATGGGGTGTTTGAGATTAATGAGACTGAGGTTTTTGTGTTGACTTATAAGGCAGCTCTTAATCTAGCCTATCAAAGGCTGTCTCGGATCCCTGAGAAGCCGAGTTGTTTGCTTGAATTGTCTGGTCAAGATCTTATAGGTTTGCCCCTGAGGTCTCCCTTGGCATTTAATAAGACAATATACACTCTGCCCATGTTATCTGTCCTTACTGAAAAAGGTACAGGAATTGTAACTAGTGTTCCCAGTGATTCCCCCGATGATTACATGGCCCTACATGATTTGAAGTCAAAGCCAGCTTTCAGGGCCAAATTTGGTGTGAAGGATGAGTGGGACTTGCCATTTGATATAGTCCCAATTATCAACCATCCAGATTTTGGAGACAGGTCAGCTGAGAGAATTTGTATTGAAAAAAAAATCAAGAGCCAGAATGAGAGAGATAAGCTTGATGAGGCAAAGAAAACAATTTACAAGGGTGGGTTTTACGAAGGAACCATGATTGTTGGAGAATTTGCTGGTATGAAAGTCCAAGAAGCAAAAGGTCTGATCAGGAGCAACCTTTTGGAGATGAATCAAGCGGTAATATATAGTGAACCTGAGAAGAAGGTCATGTCGAGATCTGGGGATGAGTGTGTTGTGGCTTTGACTGATCAGTGGTATCTCACTTATGGAGACTCAGAATGGAGGAAAGCTGCAGAAGAGTGTTTGGCCAGTATGAATCTCTACTCTGATGAGACACGGCATGGTTTTGAACACACTCTTAGCTGGCTTAATCAGTGGGCTTGCTCTCGCAATTTTGGGCTGGGAACTCGGATTCCTTGGGATGAGGATTTCTTAGTTGAGTCCTTGTCTGATTCCACAATTTATATGGCATATTACACCGTGGCACATTTCTTGCAGAAAGGGGACATGTATGGTAATGATCATTCTTCGGTGAAACCAGAGCAGCTGACCGATGAGATCTGGGAATTCTTGTTCTGTAACGGACCTTTTCCTGAAAATTCTTCTATATCTTCTTCTCTTCTCAAGGAAATGAAGCAGGAATTTGACTACTGGTATCCGTTCGATCTCAGAGTTTCTGGCAAGGATCTTATTCAGAATCATCTTACCTTTTGCATCTATAACCACACTGCCATGTTCCCTAAACATCACTGGCCGCGTGGTTTCAGATGCAATGGGCATATAATGCTCAACTCTGAGAAGATGTCCAAGTCTACTGGAAATTTCCGAACACTCCGGCATGCAATTGAAGAGTTTTCAGCTGATGCCACACGCTTTACCCTTGCAGATGCAGGTGATGGGATGGACGATGCTAACTTTGTCTTTGAAACAGCAAATGCTGCCATCTTACGTCTCACAAAAGAAATAGCATGGATGCAGGAGGTTCTTTCTGCAGAGCCATCTTTAAGAAATGGGCCACCATCCACATATGCAGACCGTGTGTTTGCTAATGAAATTAATATTGCAATTAGGACTGCAGAGAAGAACTATAGTGATTACATGTTTCGGGAAGCTCTGAAAACTGGTTTTTATGATCTTCAGGCTGCCAGAGATGAGTACAGGCTTTCCTGTGGTTCAGGAGGCATGAACCGGGATTTGCTATGGCGATTTATGGATGTTCAAACGCGACTTATTGCTCCAATCTGCCCACACTATGCTGAATATGCCTGGAGAGAGCTTCTGAAGAAGGATGGTTATGCCATAAAAGCTGGGTGGCCTGAGGCTGATTTGCCAGATCTTACCCTTAAGAAGGCCAACAAATATTTGCAAGACACGATTATCTCGATGAGGAAGCTACTTCAGAAACAGGTTTCTGGTTCAAAGAAAGGAAATGTAAATCTGAATAGCCAAAACAAACCTACCGTGGGACTGATATATGTGGATGAGCAGTATGGAGGGTGGAAAAAGGAATGTTTGGGGATTCTGCAGAGGAAATTTGACTCTTCAACCGGCTCCTTTGCACCTGATAAAGAAATCCTCTCCGAATTGCAGAAGAGTGATATTGCACAGCAAGGCAATTTCAAACAAATACAAAAGCTCTGTATGCCTTTCTTGAGGTTCAAGAAAGACGAAGTATTGGCAGTTGGGGTTCAAGCGTTGGACTTGAGGCTTCCTTTTGGTGAGATTGAAGTCCTTGAGAAGAACTCAGACTTGATCAAAAGACAGCTTGGTCTCGAGAGATTGGAGATCTTATCAATGATAGATGATGCTCTGGAGAGAGCAGGGCCTCATGCTGCAGTCGTGAGGCAGAATCCACCATCACCAGGCAACCCAACTGCAATCTTTCTCTGAGTAAAACATTTTTGCAGTACAAGTTATGAACATTTTTGTCCCAGCATCCTGCCTAATAACTTGTCCAAGTATGGTTATGTTTTTTGGTTTTAGAGTTTTAGCCAATTTTCAGATTTTAAGGCCTTCCATTTGTTCAGACCAAATTTGTAGTTGCTACTCCCATTTCTTTCTTCTTAGTATGTAACCTTCACTTCAGTGGATCTATAACATTATTTCAGTGAATGAGTTGATATAAAAGTATATGATATTGTGATGTTTGTTAGTTTTTCTGTTCCTTGGAAACCTTATGAAAATTGTGATAAACAAGGCAGTGTTCCTTGCCTCCTATTATGAATAGAGTGTTTTTCTAGCTTTTTACAAAAAAAAATTATCACCAGGGAAATTCTTAGCTGCTTTCCTTTTGGGTGTGCACCAAGTAAAACTCCCGGTCTTATGCAATATCTCACAAACCACACTAGAGAGGTAACCTGCACTAGGCAAGCTCGGTGCGACAAACTTGACCTAGAAGGCAATTCCCTTGGGGTTTCGAACTTGAGACTTCCAACATAAAAGTTCTAAGTCCAAATCATTGAGCCACCCCAAAGGATGGACTATACATTTCTTTTGGGAGATCATGAATTTTGTAGCGCCAGGAAAATAGAAGTGATTTATTTAGATTGATGAACCTTTTCAGCCTAAAAAATTAAAAATCAATGAAATATTCGTTTATCCATGAATATTTATTCTATTGATATAAAATCTATCTATACATATAAAAAGAATTCTATAAATAATATGATCGACTAGCAATAGCCGCATATCAGCCTACGCTAGGATTTATGCAAGTTTAAGTTCTAATAGGAATCAAAACTAAAAGTATTGTCGGTTTCATAAGACCTTGTTTGATCAATTATTGCTTTTTTCAGATTATATGTCTAATTTATAATCATTACTTTTGATATGATCAAATTTTCTTTTGCTTTATTCTTAAAAAAATATTTTTTTTAAAATGGAATCCAAACTTCTTCTCATTTTTATTTTGTCATTCGTTTTCTACGTGTAAAAAAAATATTTTTAATTTATAATAATAACATTTTCATCATTTTTATAATGGTTTATTTGCAAAATAACTAAGTTTTCATTTAGTAGAAATTAGAAAATTGTGTTCGATATAATATTGAGCTACTTTCGGTCACTTGCCTTGTATAGTGGTGGACTCGCTTTCTCTCTCTAAAAATCAAGAGAGAGAAAAAGGCACAAGGATATAGAGGAGTCCATTAGTCTACACTTTTTCTCACCTTTGAATTCTTCTTTGTTTGCTTGCTAAGCAAAATCGAAGAAAACCCACAAACCCAGATCGGCGATTCACCGGAAAAGCAAGAAATCGGTTGTAAATGGGTCAACAGAAGGCTTTGATCTATGCGTTTGTCGGTCGTGGGAATGTTATATTGGCTGAATACACAGATTTCAGCGGTAACTTCAACTCCATAGCTTATCAGTGTCTTCAGAAGCTACCTGCTTCCAATAACAAGTTCACCTATAACTGTGATGGTCATACCTTCAACTACCTTGTTGATAATGGATTCAGTCAGTTCTCTTTCCCACAAAGCTCTTGTTTTCTGTTGATATTTGTGTATCTGTTTCTGGGTTTGTTTCTATTGACGTAGACATAAAAGGGATCGAAGAAATTTTGAGTAATTATAGTTCCGTGTTTTTTGTTTCTGAAAATCGTGGTTTATGGTATTAACTTCATTTAATTTGTATACTTAATCCGGAAATATGATGATTTAACTCTAGTACTGGGATTAAAATTGATCTTAAAATTAATTTTAGTACTGTGAACCATTCTATGTTGTTGATTGTAGAGAGAGTGAAGTTCACCCAAATTCCTGGTTGTATTGGGGGTTCCCGGATTTTGTGTGCTAGGAAGAGTTGTTTATTGTTGCATCTGAAATTAGGGGAAATGAAAGAGATCAGTGGATTTGTAGATCAGTTTCTGCTGTGGATTAAGTTTTGTGTATCCATTTTACTGCGAAGATTAGGGTTTTCTGGGAGGGGAATGATTGTGTTAACTGTTTGTTCGTTGCTTGTAAGGGGTATTTCTCAGTGTTCTTTGGTGGTAACGTGAAATAGTTCCTTTTCTATTCTAATTGTTATCATCTTATTAGTGCTTTCTTTTCCTACTTCTCTGACTGGTTGGTGAAGTTGGATGAGTTTACTAATTTGGTTAATTTATATTTGCTTGATAAGCAATAAGATATTCTGATTGGTTATGCATCACTTTGTTTCAATTTGTTAAAAAAATTGTTCAATTGAGGTCTTATTTGGAGTGAGTGGACTAGATTCAAGAGTTGGTTCAGATTTATGATCTTCTGGGAGTTCTGTTTCATTATACTGGTCTGAGATGCAAAAGTGAAACTGAATAATCAAATACACCTGAATTTGTCGCTTTAGGTAATCTTTTTGTGCTAGGATGAAAACCATGGGGGATGGGACAGCAGGGTTCAAATCGCAACAGATACAAAAAATGCTAGGGGATTCCTTTCCCTCTGTGTAAGACTTGATGGGCACTGGGAAGAGTTACTCAGTAGTCAGTACCTATATGCTTTTGCTAACCTACTACACGAAGGTAGTAGATTAGCAATGTATTCATTTTTTATTTTCCTTAAATACGCTTAATTGCTTATTACATTGCATAACAAAGAGAGACTTTTTGGTCTTTTCACAATAATAGCCCAACTGTTCAACATCATTTGGTATGTTCATTCCCTGTCACTCGGTCTTTTCCCCCCTCTCAATTCTACTGCCAATATCTCTTCACCCCCACCCTCTCTGTAACACAGAGTTTTTATCTTCAACATCAATTGATTGATTCGGCCAAATACAATTTGGACTCCATTTATTCTCCTGATTTTTTTTTTTATATCTTATAAAAAGAAAACCAAACGCAACCAATCTTCTCTTTCCATTTGTTTTCCCTACTCCAAAACTCTCTTTTCCTTCTTTCCTCCACAGATCCAGAAATCACTTGCATTAGAATAATATAATGCAAGGAGAAAGAGGTTTCTGGCCAAAAACTAAAATTAGCACAGAAGAATAATTTTGGTGGGTTGAGTCTTTTAAAGATAAGGGGAAAAAAAGAGTCTGAGAGGGGGGGGGGGGGGGGCAGATAAAGATAGAAGAGAAAGGAAGTGAAGAGAAGCAAAATTTTTACTACGTTCATGTAGTAGATTAAAAACCCAAACCCCCACCCACACACAGATGACACATATTTACGGGCTTCACTTTTTCTGTGACATCTTTTCTATCACATTTCTTGGATGTTTTATGTTTGTCCACTGGAGGAAAGAAGAGACTGGTGGTCAAGATCATTTGATTTGCCTTTTTGATATTTTTAATTTCCATGTCGTCTTGTGTCCTTCTCTCTTGTACAGCTTGTCATGCCACTGGGAATTGAAGTCACAGTTATCTTTTCGTTAGATGCACTGTTAACTGTTTTCAGTTACTTATAGTAGCTTATAGGCACCAATGTGAAATCTGTGATCATCATTAGTCAACTGGTTATTTCATAATTCTTAGCAACTGGAAAGCATTTTTTTGGAAAGAAAGACTAGATGTACATTTAAGAGAATGTTTCACCTTCCAAGATGCAATTATTCCTTAGCTTCTTACTTTACTGTGATCTGATGATTTTATATTTACTTTCAAGTGAAGAGAATCATAACTGACTTTCTAACCTATGGAATTAAATAGCTATTATGAGGAGAATCTGAGTGCTATTAGAAAATCGTTTGTTATTCTGCTCTCTTGCACTTCCAGAAATATACCAATGTTGCATTTAGTTGATTAATGGACTTACCCATGCTAACTTTTAATTCTCCTTACAGCATACTGCGTGGTTGCTGAGGAGTCTGTTGGAAGACAAATTCCAATAGCCTTTTTGGAGCGCATTAAGGATGATTTCATGGCAAAAT
>JAJONR010008263.1:0-42318 GCA_029582245.1 Solanum etuberosum
CTTATTGATAATGATGTTGCTAAAGTTAGTATTGCTGAAATTAATAATTTGATTTCACAAAATAATTATCAAAGCTTGTATGTTAAAGTTTTGGGTGAACATATTTGTACTCTTGATAAAAACTTGATGAATTAACTACTTTAATAAAGCAGATGGGCAAGAATAATATTGATATTGCTTCCAGTTCTGGTAAAGGAGATCTGACTGCTCCTACTTATATTCAGAGACCTCCAGATATTTCTGATTTTAAGATAAAGTCTCCTTTAGATGACTTAGAAGAACTTCTTGATAAGAAGCTCTCAGGTTTTGGTGCTAAACCTATCAATCTCTCAAAAAATAATATTGATTATAATGTTGAGACTCCAGATATCTCCTGAATTTTCGGAATACGATCGACAGAATCCATTTGGCCCCCAAATTTTTTGTGGGTCCATCCGGATGACCTAGTGAACGATACTTATTGCCTCTATAGGACCAGCATTGCTTATTTTAGAGTAGGGTCACGAAACAAGACTTAAGGACTATCTCAGTTTTTCGTGTATTAATAGATGAATTTTTTGAAATTCGATCCACTAAATTGGTATGACCCAAAATTTTGTGGATCCATTCAAGACGACCTGTTGAACGATACTTCTTGTTTCTCAGGACCAGTATCGTTTTTTTTTTTGGAGTTTGTGTCACGAAACTAGAATACAGGATTATCTCAGTTTTTCGTGCCTATTAGTCTATGACTTTTTCAAGTTTCCGAGGTCACGAAATATGAACTCATAGATTACCTCAATTTTTCGTGTGTATAAGTCCATGAATTTTATGACTTCGAAATACGATTGACCAACTTTGCTTGGCCCTAAATTTTGTGGATCCACTCAAAACGAACTAGTGATCGATACTTTTTGTTTCACAAGGACCAAAGTCGTTTTTTGGAGTTTCGAGGTCACAAAACTAGATTTCAAGATTATCTCAGCTTTTCAAGTGTAGTTTATGAAATTTTCAAAATACAATAGACCAACTTTGTTTGGCCCCACTTTTGTGGATCCATTCGAAACTACCTAATGAACAATACTCATTGTTTCTCAAGGACTAACGTTGCTTTTTTTGTAGTTTCGGGATCACGAATCAGGAATTCAGGATTATCTCTGCTTTTTGTGTCTATTAGTCTATGAATTTTTCAAGTTTTGAGGTCACAAAACAGGAATTCATGATTATCTCCGCTTTTCATGTGTATAATAAGTCTATGAATTTTATGAAATATAACTGACCAACTCTGTTTGACCCCGTATTCTTTTGAAGGTCCATTCGGAACGACCTAATGAACGATGCATATTGTTTCTTAAGGACCGATGTTGCTTTTTGGAGTTTCAGGCCACGAATCTGAAATTCAAGACTTTCTTAGCTTTTTGTGTGTATTAGTTCATGTATTTTTCAGAATACGATAAACCGGCTTAATTTGGCCCCAATTTTTTTGGGTCTATTTGAAACAACCTAGTGAACAATACTCATTCGTGACGACCTTGTAAAATAGAGCTTTTGTTATCAGACAAACAGGATCACAACTTGAAACCGTAAAATTTTAATCAAAAAGCAACACGTACCAGGAGGTTTGCCTCTATCCCTTGAAAATAAAAGAGCAACAGCAGCTGAACTCGCCGCTTTGTTATTAGAAGGATTAATTGCAGTTTCACCTCGGTATAAAAACTGAGAACCTCCGTCCCCCACAATGACAGTCTCAGTGGAAAAGGCATAATCTACAAACACGAAAGGTCACACTTAAAATATAACTTGTTTCTCACAGAATCAAATACAAAGACAAATCAGCATCCATTAAATGTGAACAAATAAAGTTTTTCATAAATGAACAATTATGAAGCCAACTCACCAAACTTTTCAAGGACAAGTTTGATGTCAGTATCCTCATCCTAGAACAACATTCAAATGGATTTTGTTACACTTAAATGTAAAAAGAAAGAAGGTTGATCATATATACTAGAAAAGCAAAAACTCCAATCCCTCAAAGTTCATTCCAGCATTTTAATCCGACTCACTCTTAATCCAAATTGACTAGTCCAGGCACTCATACAGAATCTGAATTGCATAAGAACTAATTTTATCCCTATCCACAATTATAGAATATTAGGCATCATTGGAATAAACTGCTTTGCCACAGGGGTGCCAGAAATAACAAAATGATGGGTTTACAAGACTTTGGACTTACAGAAAATAACAAAATCCCCACCGGTGATGCTGATCCAGAACGAGAGGATGAGCGTTCCCTGACACTGAGCACGAGATCATCAATCATGAGTACTTGATTTCCCTGAAATTTGTTCTCCCCAAGTTAGTATATCCCATTTTGAATCAAGTTAGCACAAATTCTCTAGTAGGAACTTCATAAAATTTGAACTGAAAATCAAGTTAAAAGGTGGAAGTTCAAATTTCTCTCAATAAGGCAGGCATTCATATTTTAAAGATATGTTAGGACTACTGGAGCAAAAAATTACCCGAGTTTTTGATAATGGGATTAAATCAATTGCCAGTCCTGGCAAGAAGCCAACAGTTAGTAAAGCACCGTGGATCTCATTACCAAGATCGGTATGAGCCTCATCATCATCAAACGTGTCCCACTGAACCTGGAAAAAACATCATTTTTCTGCACTTCAATTCTTGTTAAAAGCAGTCAAAATGCAATCCCAAATAGGTTCTAATCTATATCCATTAGATTCACCTCTTCAAACTCATTAGTGGTAGCATTTTGCCCAAAAATTCCTTGGGATATCGAAGTAATTACTGGAATTTGGGAGCCAAATCTACCAGCGATCTGCAGAAATAATTCATATAATGAGTGGAAATGATGTTATTAAGGTCACTACTGTAACAAAGTACAATACTTCAATTGAAACAACAAAAAGGGGGACTATAACTATGCTAAAAATTAGGTAAAATGTTTGTAGGTTATTATACCCTAACACAAATTACTACGTAACCAGTTGATCTCTCCTTTCTTTCTGATTAAGAACTAGTAGATCTCTCCTAAAAGCCTTAAGCCAAAAATGTTCCCAACAATCCTACAATTGACTAGAGCAATTATAGAGTTAAACAGGTCTGTTACTAAAATATTCTTCACCGTATTTTACTACGCTTCATTCTCCTATCTTTTGCACATTATCTCATCCTTCTCAGTTCTTCTATTTCATTTTAAACCTCTTCAAAAATACTTTAAATTATTTTTTTGAAAAATGGTAAGTGCATTATAGATGTAGTACCACAAGGTGCTGTAAAACTATGTTGCTCTGACTCTTCAAAACGCCTTTGGGCGGGTTCTAGGCCCTCCAAAAATGTGAACCGACACAGGTGCAGCAACATTTTGGAGAGTCCAAGCAAACATAGCTGTCAAAAGTATTTACAAAGCGCCAGAAGAATACCCATTCTATCTTAAAAGGATTCTATGAGATCTATCACTGCTTCAGCATCATTTACATAACTCTGTTTACACCAAAAATAAAACAAAGGCAAACAATTCATTTTAGTTGACTGAAATTCCTTCCTCTGATGTTTCAGTAATCCAAAAGCTCAGTTATGTGTCCTGACATGCTCCATTTATACTAAATTGAAAGTAAATCCAAGTTGATTCTTGAAGAATTGAATTATTGCTTAGAACAAAACTAAGGTCATAAATTATTATGTTATATAATAGAATAATACTCTTTAGTCCAATTTGTAAGACACTTTCAACTTGGTGATGTACTAAAATGTGTGGGACCATTCTATTAAGGGAAAGGGTTGTATTTGCTCTCTATTATTGAATGTTCAATATTGTCCTCCGTTATATTATTGGTCCACATATGCCCTTAATATTATACTATCCGTCCATATATGCCCTTACAGTTATAAAAGTGGCTCAAATTTCCCCTTCCTCTGTTAACTCCATCCATTTGCATACGGCCTACACTTAGCTTTTACCGGCCGCTGATTAACAACTATAATTATTCGATCTACAAAAATGATGATGGAACATCTCATGTAACATATTAGCTTGATTGTCATCAAACCCATAAACACAATTTGGACAGTATCTTTACATGCCTATATCTGCAGAACCTCCCTCAGCAAATCGAAGGCAGAGCAAACAGAGACCTTTTTTCTGTCCAAAAAACTCAAAGCAACTTCCTCAGAATAAACCACACTTACAGACCGAATACAATTCAAAAGGATCTGAAAAATAGTTTGTTGGCTTTAAAACGGGGAGATGATGTGCAGTTGAGAGATCAAGACACCTAACAAATGCAATACTAAGTAGAATCATTATGTTGGTGATGATGGTAGGTGAAGGTGTAGGTGACTTTGGGTTGTGGTGGGAGAAGAAGGATTGGAGTGGTGAGTTGGCATGCCATTTTCAGCTAATGGATGGGGTTATCACTTATCAGAGGAAGGGCAAATTTGAGCCACTTTTATAAATTTAAGGGCATATATGGACCGATAGTATTACAGTAAGGGCATATATGGACCAATAGTATAACATTAAGGGCATACATGGATCGATTATATTAAGAAGGGCAATATTAAACTTTTTTCAATAGCAGAGAGGCAAATATGACATTTTTCCCTTCTATTAATGGCATTATTCTATACAATTTTCACAACTTGTAAGAGTTTTTTCTATAGGTATTTTTTTCATAAGAAACCTTTTATTACAAGTAGCTTTTATAAATGCATGACCAGCACCAAGAGTGTGCTGGTGCAGTGAACCAGTTACAATGTCCTGTTAGTCATAATAGACTATGTAAAGACTCTCTACATCCCGAGTGACTTCTACCTCAGCCATGTTGTCCGAAAAAAGAAAGCAAAAGCATACATATGAAAACTTGGGACTAGGATATTCTCCTTTTGTCTTGAAAAATTCTAGAATTCCTCTCTTCCCAAGTGGTCCTCCAAATAGTAATAGGGACGGTATTCTATAGTCGAGTTTGGATAGCCACACAAATGTTATGTCATATTTAAGACCACAAGTTTCAAAAATTCTATAGCGACACAAATGTTGTCATATTTAAGGCACAAGTTCCAAAAGTTTCTCCATCTTTCATAAACTTCATGCCAAGGCAAACTAAGCCTAAGCCATTTAAATTGAAACAGATAGAGTACGGAAGTCAAATTAATATCTTAATCTCCGAGTAAAAAAAGTACTCACTCATAAGAAAATGTTTCTTTTTCAATATAGACAATTTAGCAAACAGATTTGTCGACCGAGTCACGACATATAGTGCACACAAATGCCAAATTCAGAGAGAAGAGTGCATACCAGCCGGTGAGCTTCATCCAAGTCAAAAGCAGGACCAATGGAAGCAATGACAAACTGGGGCCGAATTGGACAAGCTAAAACTTTGTCAACAACATCATTCACAGCAACCTACACCAAAAATTGAATTCCCCCTCAATAAATTCATATAATAAACTAAACAAGATACTGCCTTTGTTTCAAAATAGTTCTCCCATTTGGTTCTCTGAAGTCCAACAAACTGATTTTGTTATCAAATTTTAACTATTTCCTTTTATCACTTCTCTTTTTTTTATAACCGTGGTGTCCGAGTCAACTTGTCTACATCTCAACTAATTCCACAGAGTACTTTCTATTTCGCACCAGCACACGTACTGGATAAATGTGTCCACCGACGCTAGCTTGGACAGAAGGGGAAAATCACCTAGTGTTGTTGCCTCCTCTGGGATTTATAAATAAATTCAAACTCTTAAACATAAATTACTCCCTCTGTCCCAGAAAAAAGGTCAGGTTTTGGAGTACGAGGGTCAAATTCCTATAACTTATTATGTGTATTCGGACACCCATTTCTTCACTTTTTTCAATATAAGTAATACTTACATATTCAAAAATTCTGTAAGAAGTACTCCAAGTCATAATTATTATAGTTAAAAAGGGAAAAGGTTCAAAAATGGCCTTCACGTATCACAAATGGTTTAAAAATGCCCTCCTTCCACCTATAAAAATGCCCTCAACGTTCTTTTAAGGTCTAAAAATAGCCTTTTTTTTAACAGCACAACGACGTGGCATTGATGAGTCATTTAATGAAACAAGTTGCTTCATCTTATGGGTTCACATAAATTTTAAAATCAAATCTAACTATCCAACCCATCTAAGGTAAAAGATCCAAACCCACCTACAACCCATTTTTTTCAAACTATGAACATCTCTGTTTTTTCCTTGTCTAAGAGAAGAATAAGGAACCTTTGAATTTTTGGTTGAATTTCTATGGAACAGCCGGCAGTTAGAAAAACTGCCTTCCTGATTTTCTCTTGTGTTTTCTTTAAGACTTGAATATTTATGAAGTTCATGAATGAGCCGGAGCGGAGAGGATTTCAAGGCGAGGGATTGAAGTCTTTTAATGGTACTTATAGTTTCAATATAGAATTTCTGTCAAGGCATGAGAGTGGTTTCCGGTGGCAGATTGTCGAATGAAAAATCCAACTTTGGGGGAGGGGGGGGGGGGGCGGGTTTGTTGATTATTTCTGCTGCAAGAATAGGCCGGTTGGGAAGTTCTACACAATGATGGAACAATTGGTAGAGGTGGAGAAAAGATGATTGATAACAAGGAAGGGTGTTTGAATCCTTGTGCAATTTTTTAAAAAAGACGGGTTAGTTTGGATCTTTTACCTTAGATGGGTTGGATAGTTAGATTTAATTTTAAAATTTATGTGGACCAATAAGATGAAGCCACTGGTTTCATTAAATGACTCATCAATGCTATGTCATTGTGCTGTTAAAAAAGGGTATTTTTAGACCTTAAAAAAACATTGAGGACATTTTTTATCTGTTAGGTGGAAGGAGGACATTTTTAAACCGTTTCCCTAGGTAAAAATTGTTGAAAAAACATAATCGAAAACAAATAGACTCTTCATATAGTATTCAGACACCCATTTCTTCACTTCCCCAATATAAGTAATACTTACATATTCAAAAGTTCTTTAAGAAGTACTCCAAATCATAATTCTTATAGTTAAAAATAGTAGGAAAAAATATAATCCAAATCAAATTGACTCTTCAAATAGTAGTAGCACCATTCTCCAGACCTAATGAGAGTGACATTTTTTCACACCCAAGGGTGTCTCTTAGTGGTCAAAGTGGGTTGAGCACCATGAGATCCCAGGTTCAAATCCCAGAAGCAAAAACACTATGGGGTATTTGGCCATCAATTTTTTTTAACCTTTTTTCAGAAGTTGTAGTTGAATTCCGGAATTTGAAAAACAACAAAAGGTTGTTTTCACTCCAATTAGTATTCATGATGAAACACAACTCCAATTTTCAAATACTATCATTTTTTTCACTTTGAAAGCAAAAACTACTTTTTCAATATTCACAATTTTCATGGCCAAATGCCCATGGGGCAGAGCTAGGTAGGCTTGATTCGAAGGGTAATTACACTTTCTTATACGCGGTTAAAATTATTTTTTTCATTTGTTTACTTATTCATGAAAATTCTAGGTTTGCCACTGAAACTCCCTTGGTAGACAGAGTTACCTAGAAACTGCATGTGGGAGGTGACAGATATCTCGTGGAACTAGTCTAAAGAGAGTGACATATTTTTCTAATTAGGTCGACCAAACGGTTAGCCATTCGAAACATAAATTAAGATAAAGAGATTATATGCTTAAATTTTGAGTTACACATATGTGAAAATAGAAGAACCTGAAGAGAAGGATCGAGTGAAAGAGCAGAAGAGAGCTTTGGAAGAGAAAGGAGGCGAGTGATGGTAGCATTCCACGAACGGCTCACACATGCTGCTGCTGCACATTCTACTGCTGCTAGTTTAGAGAAGATGTTGAATAGAAGGTCTTCTCCGATCTTATCAATCGTCGCCGGTGGTTTCTGCCTTTGTTTATCCATTTTCTGAACTGAAAGTCCCTCGACGTAATGGTTTTGTGTGTTTGGCATTTAGCATTTTGGTCCTTTAATTATTGGTAAATCTAACTCTAGTCCATATAAATTGTAAGTATGTTTTTTTTGGTCCCCTTAGTATGCAATATGTTTGGTATAAGCATCTATGACTAATTAATAGCACATCTAACAACGTAGTCTTCGTTTTATAGTTAGGCCTTTGCCTCTTACTTGTAATGCCTTTAAGGTTTAATATAAGTTTAATCTTTTGTGACCAAAAGAATATTATTGAGCTTATATAAGTATATTTTTGGAATAATTCCCCTATATTTATTTTTGTTCACCTTTAACATGTTGTTGATTGAATTTGTATTGTATATCCCTAGTTAAAGAGAAAATGTTTTTTTTTTTTTCTCAAAATAATGTCTAAGGGTTATCACTAATTCTCATTGAGTGTGATCGAGTTTAGTTGATGGTTGGTAGGCTTCGTTCTTTTCAAAGTTGTTGAGTCTGGAGTCTTCTTTCACAAAATCAAGAAGAAAAGCTCATGCAAGGGCACTTACGTACCTTATCACAATGAATAGTAAGCAGTGGTGAATCCAAAATATAAATAATTAGTGATGCACAAGTTGAATTTTGAACAATTCGATTATGGTATACAATGCAACTTTTATCAAACAAAGGAATTTTGATAAACAAGATAGAATCATCATATAATCATCCAAATAAGGGTGTTGTTTTTTTCCTAGGTGATTCCAACTTGATGAGATACGAAGATAAGGATTTATTTACAATCAACAACATACTCAATATAATCTCATAAATATGGTCAAAAGAGGATAGGATATAAATAAACCTTACTTCTACCTTATGGAGTAGAGAGGTCGTCTCCGAAAGAGGAGAGTTCATTTAAGTAACACCTAATTACAACATAACAATGCTAGAATGGCTTTTGAAATATGTACAGGAGACATTTGCCCTCTTAACACCAAATTCCAACACCAAAAAATACAGAGCAATATCCTATTCAAATCACCAAAGATTTTTTGCCACTACCCATCAGGCCACCAGATTGTCAAAGGCAATACCAGTTAAGCTCTTATGTTGTGGCAATGCAGGAGGAGTATATGACATAACAAGGTAGACGGTGCTAAATTCGTGCAAACTGCAACGTATACAGCTTTGTCCTTTAAACTCCTTTTTGTATGAGCTAAACTCTCCATGTGCAATTTCTCCGTTACAATAGGTTCCTGAGAAGGTAACCCCAGGGAAGTTCTTCAAGAAAGGTGAGGCATCTACATTAGGTTCACCGAAAAATAACTTTCCACGACCACAGCAAGCAAACATCATACCACCAAAAACAGACTTCTTATGCATATCCATGCTTCCATTGCTATTCGAATGATCATCATTTTTTAGGTGGTTTAGATCCTGCTTCAGAAGCTTCATGTTGTTTGAAACATTGTTGCAAGAAGCATACGCCAAATCAGGATTTGCATGGTAAAACTGGAAGGAGTCGAAATCACTGATACCATCACCATGGACATAGAGATACTCGTTATCACCTCTGCAAATTCATATAATTAGTTACAGAAGTAGAGAGAGAAAGAGAGGACAAGGAAAGGCATAAATAGTTGTAAAGACAGCAGTTTCAACTACGACAACAATATGCCCAGTGTGATCCCACAAGTGGGGTTTGGGTAGGAAGGGGTGTATGCAAACCTTACCCTACCTTGTGTGAGAGAGAAAAGTTATTTCTGATAGACCCTCGGCTCAATAAAAGCATTTTCAAAAACAGATTCAACAAATACAAGTAGAAAAGAAAAGTACCAGCAGTAAAAATAATAAAGATATCCAAACATTAGTAATACAATTGAAAATGCTTTTCCATGTTTGCAGAAACAAACTTAGTTGAGGAGGATTCCCTATTCTCTCCATGAACCATGGAAACTTCCTAGAGAATAATCCTTCTATCTGCATGCTTTTACACATCAAACACCTCAGGATGGAATTCATGCATACATATCCAAACATCGTAGAAGTGACATCGTAGAACATTCAAACATCATAAGTGAAGGCCATAAGGATAATCAAGCTCGATAGTGCATTAATCACCTTAAAACCAAATAGAATTCACGCATACACATCCAACTTGTGCGAACATCCCCAAAAGTGCATCTCCTCATCTTTGGAACTCCAACATAAAGAGTTCGAGAATGGGTATGATCTCCCAGCTGGTGAAATCAAATCATAGAAAAGAAACATGAATTCAAAGAGGAGTGAATTATGTTCAAGTGTTTCAAACACACACATGAAGGAAGATGTATACTACAAGAGAAATTTCATCAATTAGACAGCTTCTAAGTTCTAAATAAGTATGATTAACTTTAAGATTATGCTTTATAGGAGATTATTAAACCATAAAGAATTTCTTTTTAAAAAAAACAATAGTTTAACAAAAGTGATTTCATTACTGTTTCTTATTATGCTATACCTCGAGTAACTGTGCATGTCAATCATGAACATTCTTCTGTAAATTCATTTATAACCTTAATTTGCGATGGTCAGAATTTTTTTCTTAGTTGCCAATAGAATTTGAAAATCAGTCGGACAGCATGATCAACTCTAAGTCTCTAATCATCCAAATAAGTCCAATCTGCTATAATGCATCTCGTTAAACCCATTGTATACTCTTCCCTGCTAAGTGAGGCAAGAGCAACAGAGTCCTGACATTTGATGAATCCACGCATTACAGAACTTAAAAGAATTCATTATGATGGAAGGAATCAAAGGAAAAAAAAACAACGAGACTAGTTACACCACAAAATCTTGCAAGTATTTTGGTAGTTGCCTTTCTAAACAAACCAGCTATAAATTACTTCCTTCAGAAACTAGCTACTTAACATTGGTGCTGAAACATTAAAACCAATTTACTTCAGAAGATGAACTATCCTACCCTCATCATAAATCGGATCTAAAATAGTCTCACCATCCAGATTAAAGTCAATGTCTTTTGTTCTCGCCATGAACTGAGTAGAATTGTCACGAAATTTCACCTCAACATAAACAGCTTTGTATTTAGGCCCAATTGGTGAAACGCCAGTAGATAACATTAAATGAAACTGAGTTTCCCCAACACCTGTTTACCGGGTCCCAGAAAATGATTTTCTCAATAAATTCCCTGGATATATAATATGCTAAATTACCTACATATACGGAAATATTAAGTAGAAGACAAATCTAATCATCAATATATTTATTGATATTTGTGTAAATACCCATATATTTATGTGTATTTATTTAGTGGTTTATGTTGATGATATCATTATTACCGGCAATGATCAAGTCTTTGTTAAGGATGTTATTTCAAAGTTAGACATCATAGAATTCTTGGAGTAGGCGCAGAAAGCTATGATTTGTGGGTTTTTTGTAATCTGTAAAGATGGCCTAGCAAAGCCTTTGTGCTACACATATATAATATTGTTACCTTTCTCAAAAAAAGAAAAAAGAGAAGAAGAGGATCAATTGATTATGTTTTCTTCCTTCCCATCTCTCTTTCTATTTTATAATTAAGTTGAGGAATAGAACTAGCTAACGATTGAGATGTACTTGAATTGGTAAGTTCATATTATTCCACAAAGATGTTAGCACCAAGCTGATCAAAAGTTGAGTTTGTGATGTGCCCCAAATATTGTGGAATCACACCCCAATATATCAGACTAGCATTGGTGGCAAGATTCTCTCCGACCCGAATGCCTTATAAAGCAGTGCTCTTGTTATTGAACAAACAGGATAACAATATGAAACCGCAAAGTCCAGTCCAGAAGCAATTCATACCAGGAGGTTTGTTTGTATCCCTTGAAAACAGAAGAGCTACAGCAGCTGAACTGGACACTCTGTTATTAAAATGGTTACTTATTGTTCCATCTTGGTATAAAAACCGAGAACCCACGTCACCCACAATGGCAGTCTCATTGGTAAAAGCATAATCTACAAAAATGGGGCACTGAAAATATAAGTTCTTTCTCATAGAATCAAGTAAGAAGAGAAATCTGGATCCATAAAAGTATATTGCATAGATGAGAACTATGAAGCTCACTCACCCAACTTTGCAAGGACCTGTTTGATGTCAATGTTCTTGTCCTAGAACAACATTCAAATGAATTTAATTACATTTTTAAGTAAGAAAAAGAAGGCTGTTCCTAGATATTTGAAAAGCAAAAACTTCGAGTGTCTCTCAAAGTTCATTCAGCTTTTCAAAGACAAAATTAAATAAATAAAAGCATATTCTCCCTAACAGCTTAAACTTTTAGATGAACCAGTCACACACTTCAATATGGTATTAGAGCAGGCATAGGTCTTAGGTTCGAGTCTCACCGCCACTCATTCTCAAAAAGAATATCCGTGTGTTTGGCCAATCAAAAAGAATCTAGCATGCACGTAAAGGGGTGTGTTGAAGACAAATATAAATAAATAAAAGTGTACTTTCTCTTAGATGAGTTGGTCACACACTTCTATACAACTTTTTAATCCGGCCCACTCTAAAATCTAAATTGATTAGTCCAGACACTCAAACAGAACCTGAATTGCATGAGGTTTAACTTTATCCCCTTTATCCACAATTTAAGGAAAATAAGGCATCACCACTTGACAAGTAGGGAATAAACTGTTTTGACAAAATGAAAGGTCTTAAGAGACTTGAGACTTACAGAAAATAACAAAATTCCCATTGGTGATGATGCAGAACGAGAAAACGAGAGGTCCGTGATACTCCTCATGAAATCCTCAATCAAGAGTACCTGAAATTTGTTCTCCCCAAGTTAGTGTAGCCCATTTTAAATCAAGTTAGCACAAATTTTCAACTAGATATAAACTATTCATATCCTTCAAAATTCCAAGTAGCAACTTCATAAATTTGAAACAAATATCAAGTTAAAAAGTGGAAGTTCAGATTTCTCTAAATAAAGGCAGACATATTTGTAAAAATGTTACGGTTACTTTAGTAGAGGATTACCCGAGATCTTTTTAATGGGATTAAATCAACTATTAATCCTGGCAAGAAACCAACAGTCACTAAAACACCCTCGTCCTCATTACGAAGATCCTCATGAGCCTGGTTATCTTTCATGGTGTTCCACTGAACCTGGAAAAATATCATTTTCCCCACGTCAATTCTTGTTAAGAAGAAGTCAGAATGCAATCCCAAGCAGATTCTAGCCTATAACCACTAGATTTACCTCTTCAAACTCGTTAGTGTTAGCATCTTGCCCAAAAATTCCAAAGGATATCGAAGTGATAACTGGAATTTCACAACCGAATCTACCAGTAATCTGCAGAACAATATATCCACCATAAGTAGCACATATAGCTTATTCCAATGTGTGACAATTCATACGTTGAATGGATGGTTTTATTAATATCTCTAGTTTAACAAAGTACAACATTTCAATTGAAGAAAAATAAAAGGGCCCTTTTTATTCTGATTGTTTCGCGTATTTTAACTTTCTAATCTTCATATTGATTGCCTCCATATATTAAGTAGTTCGCATAGATCGATTATAGGCTTGCTTGTGCCTAAAAAGATATTGTGTATGAATCACTCGATAACTATGCTAAAAGAACTAGGTGAAAATCTTCTCTCATGACTGCCCACATAAAATAATACCGGTTTTTCACTTTTGTATTGCATCAGGCCAACGCATTTCGAAAGTGATTTGTCATTGGAATAACTACAATATCACTTTTTCTCAAATCGGTCTTGAGATAAAATTGATTGCAATATCAAATGAATAGTCAAAATATAAACGCTGTCAAACATAAATAAATATCATTGATTTGACACATTTTCTTTAATAATAATTATAAATAAGGAATGATATTTAGTAAAATTAAAAGCATTTTAGAAATTTAACTTTTGACTTCAGTGCTTCTCATTCTTTATAAGTATTCCGAGTATCTGGACATGCACATCATGCGCGAATTCTCTATCAATGAGCATGTTTTTTCTTAAATCAAATAATTATAACTGGAAAATCTTATCGCATTAGTTAGGGGTTACTATAATACCTCCAACTAAAAACACTCATCTATATATATATATATACAAAAATACCCCTTAAAACTCAACAACCACTCTTCTTTTAAGAAAAACAAACTACTCCTACACTCAACCAATGCTTCGTATGAATGTCAACACGCATGATCCTTGAGACTAATAAAACCACCGCTTAGGAAAGGAACAAAAATCAATCAAATAAGTTTGCACTTTCATTTTTCATGGTTGATCTTTCACCTAATCAAATACGTAATTTTTTAAATTTAATCAGAGTTTTACTTTCACCTTCCATCATATTTTGATAATATTTGTTCTCTCTTGAACCTGTATCTGCATATACATGTCGCATTGAGTATGTGTATGTTTGTTTTACTTGTACTATTTCTTAAAATTTGATGGTGATATTTATAATTGAGTGTACATATATAATTATATATGTATGTTGCGAAGTGATTAAGAAAAGAGAAAAGAGGACGATTTTCCTCAAAGTCTGAAGATTATTGTGCTAATACTAACATGAAGAAAGGACCAAGGTCACCTGAGGAAGAAATTAAGATAAAAAGACTATCTTTGAGATTTGAACTCTGACACTTGTAAGTGTATAAGATGAAGGTGCAAATTTAAAAATGGAAAAAATGAGGTTATAAAATTCTATAACAAGAGTAATCAACTTTGATAAGACAAGTATGGCAACGCGTAATCGACAGTCATTAAGGCAGAAGAATATATCATAGATAAAGTTGATGAAAAAATGTCGTTTTCGACATCATCTTTTAGAGTATTCAAAGTTCAATATGAGATATATCAAAGATTATTTTATAATGTGATTGATGGAATACATATAAAGTTAGTCGAAGAGTATGCCTTTTGACTTCATTCAATAAAGGGTCAAGTATGCTATATTCTATAATAAATGATATGAAATACACATGCAACACACGTAGAGAGAGACTAGTACATATAGAGAGAGAAGATCACATACGAGATAGTGAGCTTCCTCCAAGTCAAAAGAAGGACCAATGGAAGCCATTACAAACTGGGGCCGAATCGGCCTAGCTAAAACCTTGTCAACAACCTCATCCACAGCATCCTGCACCAAATGTTCAATTTCAACCCTATAAACTTTTGTCATTAACTAAACAAGATACTCCCATTGTCCAAAAATAGTTCTTCCATGAAGTTTTCAATAAATTACAGTAATTTTTTGTCAATTTTAGTAAAAAAAATTCATCACTTCTCATCTAAATTCAAATTCTTAAACATAAGCCCTAACCTGAAGGATGAATCTTATACCTGAAGACAAGGATTGCAGGAAAGAGCAGAAGAAAGGTTTGGAAGAGTGAGAAGGCGATTGATGATGAGATTCCAACTACTGTTCACACATGCTGCTGATGCACATGATTCTGCTGGTAACCGAGACAGAATGTTGTGAAGAAGGTCTTCTCCGATTGAATCAATCGTCGTCGGCTCCGGCACCGTCGCTGCCGCTGCCGCCGTCAATTTCTGTCTTTGTTTGGGCGCCATTTTTCATAACTCAAAAGACCCACTTATTCGCTGTGTGTATTTGCTTCTTTCTATTTTTTTAATTGAAAAAGGGTTTAAAATATTTCTAAATTTTCCTTTAATATATTAAGTTTACGCTCCGTTATACTATGCAATTATTTATATCCATGTTATATGTAAACTTGTCACTTGTATCCTTACTCGAATGAATACCCCCAAATTAACCTAAATTTCTTTGAAACCGACTCATTTTCAAATTGAAACTCATGCCCAACTCTTCATCTATTTTAATCCAGACAAATTTAACTTATTTCTCAAACGTTGAAGTCCTTTGGAAGTTCTTTTGGAAATGGGTTAAATTTGTTTGGACTAAGATAGATAGAGGGTCATACATGTGTTTCAATTTTGAAATGGATTGTTTTTAAGATATTTGAGGTTAATTTGGGTTGATTTGAGGTTTTCGTCCAAATAGGGGTATGGGTTACAAGTTTGCTTAATACAGGATATAAATAGTCACATAGTGTAATTAATGGAGGGTAAATCTAACTATTAAATAAAAGCTATGACATATTTTTGACTCTCCTCCCTTTTAAAATTAAAATTAGTAGAGAGGCCCCTTGAACTTCTCACTATTTATCATAAAGATACTATTAATTAAACTTCTTTCTAATGGCTTCGTTTGAATTTTTTTGACATTATGTAAATGCAATTTTTGTATTAGATATTTAAGGGACTATATAAAATCACATTGTGTAATTTTAATGTTATACATCCATGGATATATAATGAATGAGATTTGTTAGGGATATTTTTAACCAATGTTTTCAAAAACGTTTTTGGGGCGAGTCTCGGGGTGGAGCGTATCAAAAACGCTCCGGAGCGTAAATTGAAGACGTAGATTTATAAGGCGTAAGTCCTAAAATTTGAGGCGTAAGCTCCGAATATAAAAACGTAAATCCTGAACGTAAAAACGTACCCCAGTGTTTTTTAATTTATTTTTTGAATCTTTTTTTGTTTTAAATCATATTTTTTTTATTATTGGTGTAATGATATTTCTCAAATAGTAATTATAATACTTTTTTCTTCATTATTTATTATTAATACTTATCTCAAATAAAAATCATAATATAATTTCTATATATTATAAGTTATTTGTAAAAATTTATTTGTAAAATCATTGAAAGGTTTACTTTTACTTATTTTATTAGTAATAAAACTATAAAATTGAATATACATGAGACTACGCCCTGTAGATCCATGGGACTTACGCCTCTCCCCGTACTATATAAAACGTCTTGCCTCACGCCTCCGCCTTTTAAAACACTGTTTTTAAACGTTATAGAAGGATTATGAGTTCATAAGGTTATAATGTGACATGCAAGTATTTATAAGACAATATGTGTGGTCGAAGTGAGAAATTGTTGTAGTTTTAGACATATGTATGTGTACTCACGTCCATATATGTGACGATAATGGTATTTACTACTTATTGAAAAGGCTCATCACATATTAGAAATGACATTGGTTCTACGTAATCCACAAAGAGTTTAGCTTTAAAAACTAAGTTTTGTTGGTTGGATAAATTTTTTACTCTATCAATAGGTTTAACTCGTAAAACTAAAGGCTAGCTAAATTACATTTACCACTAACTATATTATTATTTATTTATTTTTCTATAGAAATATAGAATTTTTTGACTTTACACTTGGATCAACAAAAACTGTACCTCATAATTAGATACATTCCTAGCTCCGACGTTGGATTATTTAACCTAATACTACTATAAATATCCGCTCGAAGTAAAGTGACATCATTTAATAACAAGGTTATAAGATGGATTAAGTATAAGTGATTAAGATAATCATGTTATTAATTTGACTATTGAGTAGAGTAGTTAAATTTAAAAGTAGATTATTGGTCTTTGAGTGCCAATAAAGAAATTAGCTACTTACGATTTAAATTTAGATTCATGAAGATATTACAAGATTTTTTACTCTACATCTAAGATTAGCATGAGAATTGTGAAGCTTTCTTTTTTTAGATGGTAGTATTCAGCCAACTTACATACACATGACTAGTCTGATCCACCAAATATCTAGTATTTCTAGACAACACAAATATTGTGAATGTGAAGCGCAATAGATTAACAAAGTAATGTTTGTCAACAAAGTAAGACAAAGAAAGTGGTAATGTTCTTTGATTCCATCTGCTTGTTTGATACTTGATCATCTAGATCTAAGGCAAAGTAGCGTTAAGTTACGTTGTAGATGTTTGTTCTAGATATTATATTGGTGATGTTCAAGTTAACTTGTGCACACATCGACTATTCCACCATCTCATACTTGATATGTCTTGCCAACACAATATGAGATAACTTTGTCACCAAGCAATGACAGATGTAAAGTAAGGCTACTCGAGCACCCATTATATAATTTTACCCAAACACTATTTTTTATATTGGAAACTAGCAATAACATACAAAGATATTGAATGAGCACCTAACTTTAGAAAGGTAGCAATTCGAGTAGTTGTAGTTGAGCATGCATGACTTAAAAATTATAGGTTTGCCATAGATTTAGGCCGATGAAAGAAAATTAACTAGTGTTATAATCTTTAGCTAACCAAAATTGAAAGTCAGTAAATTCAGAATGAACGTCAAAGTACAAAAAACATCACCATTAGAGAACATTTTACTAATAATCATATTGCTGCAGAATTTTGTAGTGTTGATCACTAGCAAAGCAAACAAAATCACATGCATAATCAACGCAACGGTCATAACATTTATTTAATAAGAAGTGGAGATGGAATAAGTTAAGTATCATTAATTAATAAAATGTATTAAACAGTATATAATTAATTAAATTAGACCTATGTCTAGTATTTTGTTGAGAAAATTATTAGCACTAAGTTATTAACATGTTGTAGGGACACCGTACCATTTAATATTATCCACTTTTGTTCAAATCTACATATACTTTCTTCTCTACCAAAAACCCTAATACCTGCGAACTCTAACCTCAATAGCAGCGGCCATGGCCATAACCACCGTCGGTGAGACCCAACCCCCCGAAGGGTTTTCCCCATTAACTTAGCAAGACAATCCGAACCCAATGCAACCTAAGTCTGCAGGTCTAATCCAATGCAATATGCGACCATTCTTAAACCAAGAGTCATTAATCCACCAATACAATATGTCATTATAGGGAAATTCTCTAACGAAAAACCTGACATTATAGAATTGAGGAGGTCAATGCGGAATCAAGAGTGTTATTGTCCTGACGTAAAATGGGATCCATAGTTTTAACCTGACGTAAAATCAATGATAGGAGTGGCATGGATATCTTTTCCTAATCTATCACTAAATCTTTTTTTCAAGGAGGCAATTTTCTCGATAGCAGCAACAATGGATTAACCACTAACGATTGACATAGCCATGAGAAATCGAACTAGACCTAGTTATGCTAAAGTCAAAATAGAGATGGTCAAATTACCACAAAGGATTAGAATCACTGAGGAGAATGATATCACGGGGGTTATAAAATACAAATGGATTAAGGTGCAATATGACTACATGCCCAAATACTGTAAAAAAATATTGTTTGCAAGATCATAATGACCATAGTTGTCATCCAGAATTATATGAAACAGGGGGTGAAGATGAGAGGAGAAGGAAATAGGAAAAAGATGGCATCAAAACGTTGAAAACATTGTGGGGGGAACATAACAGAGATGGATGGTCAGAAGAAGGAACAAGTATAAGAGGGATAAATATGAGAACATTAAAGGGGGAAATGACATTCAAGATGAGAATTCCTTCGAGGCAATGAAGGGTGAGGAAGAGTTTGGACAAAGTGGAAGAGTAAGTTCAAAATATTGAAGGAAGCACAAAAGAATATGTGAACTAAAACTTTGGTAAAATACAACAAGAGACAATTCAGAAAGAAGGGGAGGAGCAAGTTGATACAAATGGGACCAACATGAGTCAGGACAATAAGGCAGAAAGAAAACAGGAGAGGAAAGTAGAGTTATCACCACAACATAATCCAAGTGAAGAAGATGCAAATATAGAAGGAGAAGGAGAATATAGAGAAAGCCTTAGTGGTAGCGAAAGTTAATAATAAAAGAGTTGGTTGTACAACATGACAGTCATGAAGAAGTACTGGAACCAAAAAGGATGAAGGGTAAGTATGGACAAACATGATTTATCACAAAACAGTTCAAAGGTGACCAGAGAAGGAGATTTGCCGCTTGAACAAATAGACAGAATAAAGGAGACTCATGTCAAGCAAAAGAAACAAGGAGGAGAAGAAATCACTACTATTCAAGCATCATCAAGACAATCAAAGAGAACAATTGTCAAAAACGCTAAATATCTATGAGAACCTTGATATGGAATATCAGGTTGGCAAACACTCAAAACATGTTTACTAGACTGATAAATATGCATAAAAGATACCAATTTTATATGACGGGATTTATGGAATCTTTTGAAGATAGTCAACAACTAGAGGAGCTTAGAAGGAAGTTGGGGATGAAGTATGCAAAGGCAGACACAAATTGTAAAATTTGGGCTTTTATTGATGAAATCGTGGAATATGAAATAGTAAGGGATGAAGAGAAAATGATAAATTTTAAACTGTAAAATCAAGGATTAGGTATTGAAGTGATGATATCACTAGTGTATGTTGAATGTACACAAAGTGAAAGATTGCAATCATGGGATTTGATGTCTAATAATAGTAATCTACCATGGCTGGTAGGAGGAGACTTTGATGTTATCAGTACTAATGAGGAAAAATTGGGGGGAAGGCCAGTAATAGAGGTGGAGGTTAGAGATTTTAATCATTGTCTTAATGTGTGTAATATGGAAGATAAAAAAATTCAAGGGTAGCAAGTACACATGGTGGAATAGCAGAACTGATACATAGTGTATTTTCAAAAGATTGGACACGGGTAGTGAGTAATGATACATTGATAACTATTTTTCTGATTCTTTATGTGGAACATGTGGTGAGAAATGAGTCGGATCATACTTCTTTAGTGATCACTTTCAAAACAAATAAAGAGAATGTGATTAAGCCCTTTAAATTACTAAATATTTGGTTGAGCGAGAAGTCTTTCATGAAGGTGATAAAAGAACATTGGCATGCTAATTTTGAAGGGGAGTTGTTTAGTTTATTTCATCATACATTGAAAAAGGTGAAGAAAGTATTGACTCAATGGAGTAAGGACACTTCTACAATATTTTTTTAGGAGATAATCACTTTAGAAGAAGCCATTAAAGTACATGAATCTCAAATTGAAGTGGATCCGTCTAGAGCTAATAAAGAGAAACTATATCAAGCCCAAGCAGAGTTTAAAAAGCAACTGTTTAGGGAGAAAGAATTCTGAAAACAGAAAAGTAGTATAAAGTGGTTTAAAGAAGGATAGAGAAATACAAAGTTTTTTCTTAACATAGTCAAAGGCAGAAGAAAAAGAATTCAGGATGATAAAGGTGAATGGCTAAATCAACAAGAGGATATTGTAAAGACAACAATAGAATTATATAGGAGGCAACTCACAAAGCAAGCAGACAACAAGGATTGTGATATGTTGAATGACTTAAGGCGGAGATAAATAAAGAACTTCAGGTATACCATCTTTTGAAGAGTTAAGAAAGTCTTAATGGGGGCTAAACAGAGATAGTGTAGGAGGTCCAGATGGTATGACATGGGCTCTTTATCAACATGCTTGGGAAGTCATTAATGCATAATATGGTCAGGCCTTGTTTGAAAGTGCGGGGCTGTCAAGATTTACCACGCACACAAATTTAATCCTATGTCCTAAGAAAATTATTGTGAATAATTTCTCAAACTTGAGGCCTATTTTGTTTAGTAATTTCGTGATTAAGGTCTTTTGAAGAATTATTCATGAGAGGCTTAAAACAGTACTGTCCAGGATTATCTCTTTAGAACAAATTGGTTTTGTACAAGGAAGGAGTATAACTAAAAATGTTTTATTAGTGCAAAAAATTATTTTAGAGATTCGAAAAAGAGGTAAACCATCGAACTTGGTCATTAAATTGGATATGATGAAAGGATATGATAGAGTTTGATATGGTCTATAAGGTTGGTTAGTAATAACTAGTACTCAGTTTTACTGAATGGACAACCTAAAGGCTTCTTTAAATCTTTTAGAGGAATTAAGTAGGGAGATCCTCTATCCCCTACTCTTTTTATACTTGCAATTGAAGTAATGTCTAGAGCCCTTGATGCCCTCATGGGTAAAAGATATATTAAACGCTTTGGAATGCCAAGAAGAAGCCATAAAGTTAATCATTTAGCCTTTGCAGATGAGATGATTATCTTATGTAAGGCAGAATTGAGAACAATGGAGTTGATTACTAAGACATTGAGAAAGTATGAAGAAGTGTCAAGACAGAAAGTTAATAAATAAATGAGTGTCATATATTTGCATCACAATGTATTAGGCGGGGAGGCAGTAGTAGCAGAAGTAGAAATTTTGAGAAAGGAATTTCCTTTCACATACCTAGGAGGCCCTATATTTTATAAAAGAAAATAAAAAGCTTACGACAAGCAAATAATTCAAAGGATTGGATCAAAGATTCAAGCTTGGAAAGGAAAATTACTCTCTTTTGGGGGAAGAGCAATACTAATCAAACATGTTTTGCACACTCCAATTCACTGTTTGTCAGTAATGAATTCGTCAAGCAATGTTCTAAACCAAATTCAATGATGACTCAAATCTTCTGAAATAGTTGCACTGAAGGTAGATGACATTTGTAACACCCAGTAAGTGTAAAGGTCAGTTGGAAGTTGAAAGGGTTGTAGATCTGGTGTAAAAAGTTGATGGTGCAGTGGTTTCACTTACCCATGTACGGACTGTAGAAGGTCATATGGATCTTGGGTACCAATCGTGGTTTGATAGTTGAAAACTCATATGTATTCCACGAGCCAACAGTATGGTTCGTAAATGGATCTACGAGTTGTGGACGAGGCTCGTGGATGGAGTTCCAGACTGAGTGAGATTTTTGACACCTTGAGTTTTATACACAGCTTGTACGGACCATACACTGAAATACGGGACGTAAAGGACTCTCGTAGTTGGTCTTTAGAAATTTAAGTCTCAAATGATTCGTTTACGACTTTCCAGTACAACCCGTCAAAAAAGGTACAAACCAAACTTGACATTCATGGTTCGTAGGCCTAAGGATCTAGGCCTCTGGCTTAGGGACAGCATACAAGAAAGGGTACGACTCGTGGTTTGCATGACGGGTTTCTAGTTAGTGATCCATGAAGGACCAGTACGATATGTGGCCTAACGTACGGACCGTACATGGGTCTGTAGAGTATCATTATCTCAACAAAAAAAAGTTACTTTTAAAAATTATAAATGAAAGTATCTTTAGTTGTTAGTTAAAAAATTAAAAATTAAAGTATTATTATCTCAACAAAAATTATTCTTACCCCACTCCATCACCTCCTCCAACCGTACCCGTAATACACCCCACACCCACTTTTAAAATAAAAACTTTAATTGACTTTTACGGAAGGCATTTTAAAAAAATATTTCTTCATCCCCAAACCCACCTCCCTTACGGAAAAAATTTAGATATTATTTTAATTTTTTTATTAAAAAAATCTACCACACCCCACCTAATCCTTCACTCCCATTTTCTTTTTCGTATTTCTCATTTTGTTTTAGATATATACATATGTTTTTAAGTAATTATTCTATTTGCCGCAAGATATATTTGTTATCTAAGTAAAAAACATATGTATATATATATATAATATAACATGAAACAAGAATATTAAAAAATTGAGAACATAGGGATAAATAGGGTGGGGTAGAAGTTGTTTTTTAAAAAAATAAAAATGATATCTAAAAATATTGGTAAGGAGTGGTTGGTTTGGGGAGGGGAGGTCGAAGTAAAAAAAATTTAGAAAACAATCGAGTAGGGAGAGGAGGGGAGGGGGTAATGTCGAGGGATACAGGAGGTTGGGAGGGTGGGGGGAGATGGAGGAGTGGGGAAGAAAAATATTTTAAATTTTATTTTATAAAATAATAATTTCTTTTTTATTAGATAGCAATATTTTAGTTTTTAGCTTTTAATTAATATTAATAGTTTATTTAATTTTTATTCAGGTGGAATATTTTATCAAGGTAGAATGCCATGTGACAAGGCTTTTTTTAAATAAAGGAGAGTGTATTACACATCAATGAGGTATATTTCTCAAACTAATAAGTGATAGTTTAAGTATGAAACTCGTTTAAGTGTATTTTTGACACTTCCCCTTTAAATAACTAAATTAACAGAACAAAACAATAGTAAAATAATGTAGAATTGCTTTTGAAGTATGTACCTGAGACATTTGCCCTCTACCACCAAATTCCAACACCAAAAACCAGCAAAAAAACTTTTGGCATTACCCACCAGTTCACCAAATTGTCAAAGGCAATACCAGTTATATCTCTAATGTTGTGGCAATGCAGGAGGAGTATACGACATAACCAGGTAGACAGTGCTGAATTCGTGCAAACTGCAACGTGTAGAGCTATGTTCTTTAGACCCGTTTTCGTATAAGCTAAAATCTCCATGTGCAATTTCTCCGTTACAATAGGTTCCTGAGAAGGTAACCCCAGGGAAGTTCTCCAAGAAAGGTAAGGCGTCTACATTAGGTTCACCGAAATATAACTTGCCACGACCATAGCAAGCAAACATCATACCACCAAAAACAGACTTCTTATGCATACCTATGCTTCCATTGCTATTAGAATGATCATCAGTTAGGTGGTTTAGATCCTGCTTCAGAAGTTTCATGTTGTTTGAAACATTGTTGCAAGAAGCACGCGCCAAATCAGAATTTGCATGGTAAAACTGGAAGGAGTCGTAACGTTTGATACCATCACCATGGACATAGAGATACTCGTAATCACCTCTGCAAATTCATATAATTAGTTACAGAAGTAAAGAGAGAGAGGAAGAGGAAAGGCATAAATGGTTGTAAAGACAGCAGTTTCAACTACGACAACAATATGCTCACTGTGATCCCACAAAGGTTTTGGTAGGAATGGGGTGTACGCAAACCTTACCCTACCTTGTGGGAGAGAGAAAAGTTGTTTCCGATAGACCCTCGGCTTAATAAAAGCATTTTCAAAAAAATAATCGACAAATACAAGTAGAAAAGAGAAGTACCGACAGTAAAATTAATAAAGATAGCTCAAGTAAAAGAAACAACAGTAGTAGTAATACAATTGAAAATGTTTTTCCATGTTTGCCGAAACAAACTCAGTTGAGGACTCCCTATTGTCTCCATGAACCATGGAAACTTCCTAGAGAATAATCCTTCTATCTGCATGCTTTTTACACATCAAACACCTCGGGATAGAAAATGTAATAAATTGGAGAGCATAATGAGACATCGTAGAACAATCAAACATCATAAGTGAAGGCCACAAGGATAATCAAGCTCGATGGTGCATTAGTCACCTTAAAACCATTTGGAATTCATGCATACGTATCCAGCTTGTGTCCACATGCCGAGAAGTGCATTTCCTCATCTTTGTAACTCCAACATAGAGAGTTCGAGAATGGGTATGATCTCCCAACTGATGAAATCAAATCATAGAAAAGAAAGATGAAGTCAAAGAGGAGTGAATTATGTTCATGTGTTTCAAACACACACATGAACGAAGATGTTTACTAGAAGGGAAATTTCATCAATTAGACAGCTTCTAAGTTCTAAATAAGTAATGATTTAGTAAAAGACATCTTCAACTCACAAGAAACCATCACTTTCAGATTACGCTCTATATAGCAGATTATTAAACCATTAAGGATTTAAAAAAATACCATAGTTTAACAAAAGTGGTTTTATTAATGTTTTTTATGATACTATACCTTGTGTAACTGTGCGTGCGACAAAAGATCAATCGTGAACATTCTTCTATATAGTCTTCTATAACCTTAATTTGAAATGGTCAGATTTTTTTCTGAGTTACCAATAGAATTTGAAAATCAGTCAGACAGCATGATCAACTCTAATCATCCAAATATGTCCAATCTGCTATAATGCATCTCGTTAAACCCATTGTATGTTCTTCCCTTCTAAGTGAGGCAAGAGCAACAGAGTTCTGACATTTGATAAATCCACACATCACTGAACTTAAAAGGATTCATTATGATGGAAGGAATCAAAGGAAAAAGACAACGAGCCTAGTTACACCACAAAATCTTGCAAGTATTTTCGGTAGTTGCCTTTCTAAACAAACCAGCTGTAATTACTTCCTTCAGAAACTAGCTACTTAAACTTAGGTGCTTAAACATTAAAACCAATTTACTTCAGAAGATGTACGACCTTACCTCATCATAAATCGGATCTAAAATAGTCTCACCATCCATATTAAAGTCAATTTCTTCTGTTGTTGCCATGAGCCGAGTAGAATTGTCATGAGATACTGCCTTAACATAAACAGCTTTGTATTTAGGCCCAATTGGTGAAACGCCAGTGGATAACATTACATGAAACTGAGTTTCCCCAACACCTGTTTATAGGGTCCCAGAAAATGATTTTCTCAATAAATTCCCTGGAAATATGATATGCTAAATTACCTACATATACGAAAATATTAAGCAGAAGACAAGAAATCTAATCATCAATATATTTACTGATATAAGTGCAAAAAAAGCACGACATAACTTTAACAAAAACTGACAATTTTCAAAAATATTAAGGATATGAACCTAAAAGATCATGCATAACTACAAAGTTCACAGAGAATGAAATTTCATTTGTAGAAACCACATCAGATAGCACTTACCAAAGTTATTCAGACAAATACGGGTCAAATGCACAACACAGCGCTCAAGCTATATATTTAGTGGTTTATGTTGACGACATGATTGGTGGTGTTTTATCGGCACTCTGCTCCAATTATGTGTATTTATTTAGTGGTTTATGTTGACGATATCGTTATTACCAGCAATGATCAAGATTTTGTTAAGGATGTTGATTCAAAGCTAGACATCACAGAACTCTTGTTGTAGGCGCTAGGAGAAAGCTATGACTTGTGGGTTTTTTGTAATCTGTAAAGATGGCCTAGAAAAGCCTTTGTGCTGCACATATATAATATTGTTACCTTTCTCAAAAAAAAAAAGAAAAAAAAAAGATCAATTGATTATGTTTTCTTCCTTCCTATCTCAGTATCTCTGTTTCTATTTAATTATTAAGTTGAGGAATAGAACTAGCTAATGATTGAGTTGTACTCAAATTGGTAAGTTCATATTAATCCACAAGGAAGTCGACAGACTTCGGATTTTCATGGATGTTAGTTGTTCAAAAGTTGAGTTTGTGAAATTTTTCAAGAACAAAATTTGGGGAGTTTAGACAACTTCATAACTTAGTTGATATTGAAGATGTGCGCCAAATATTAATCACACCCCACTATATCAGACTAGCAAGTTTCTCTCCGACCCAAATGCCTTATAAAACTGTGCTCTTGTTATTGAACAAACAGAATCATGATTTGAAAACGGAAAGTTCCAGTCAAGAAGAATTCCATACCAGGAGGCTTGCCTGTATCCCTTGAAAACAAAAGAGCAACAGCAGCTGAACTGGACACTCTGCTATTAGAAGGGCTAATTGCTGTTCCATCTTGGTATAAGAACTTAGAACCCGCGTCACCCACAATGGCAGTCTCACTGGAAAAAGCATAATCTACAAACACGAAATGGGGCACTGAACATATAATTTCTTTCTCACAGAATCAAGTAAGAAGAGAAATTAGCATTCATAAAAGTATATGGGAACAGATGAAGTTTTGCATAAATGAGAACTATGAAGCTCACTCACCCAACTTTGCAAGGACTGGTTTGATGTCAATGTCCTCGTCCTAGAACAACATTCAAATGATTTTCATTACATTTTGAGAAAGAAAAAGAAGGCTGTTCCTAGATATTTGAAAAGCATAAACTGCAAGTGTCCCTCAAAGTTCATTCAGCTTTTCAAACACAAAATTAAATAAATAAAAGCATGTTCCCACTAACACCTTAAACTTTTAGATGAATTGGTCACACACTTCAATATGGTATTAGAGCAGGCATAGGTCTCAGGTTCGAGTCTCACCGCCACTCAATAACAAAAAGAATATCAGCATGCTTGGCCCATTTATCTGGCATGCACGTTAAAGGTGGTGTTGAAAACAAAATTAAATAAATAAAAGTGTATTTTCTCTAAGATGAGTTGGTCACAAACTTCAATACAACTTCTTAACCCGGCCCACTCTAAAATCCAAATTGATTAGTCCAGACAACAGAATCTGAATTGCATGAGGTTTAACTATATCCCCTTCATCCACAATTTAAGGAAAATATGGCATCACCACTTTTGCAAGGAGGGAATAAACTGCTTTGCCACAGGGGGCAAGAAATAACAAAATGAAAGGTCTTAAGAGACTTAAGACTTACAGAAAATAACAAAATTCCCATTGGTGATGATCCAGAACGAGAAAACGAGCGTTCCCTGATACTGTGCACGAAATTCTCAGTCATGAGTCCCTGAAGTTTGTTCTCCCCAAGTTAGTGTAGCCCATTTTAAATCAAGTTAGCAGAAATTTTCTACTAGATATAAACTATTCATATCCTTCAAAGTTCCAACTAGGAACTTCATAAATTCGAAATGAAAATAAAGTTAAAAAGTGGAAGTTCAGATTTCTCTCAATAAGGCAGACATATAAATGTTAGGGGTTGTATTGGAGTACAGGATTACCCGAGTTTTTTTTAATGGGATTAAATCAACTGTTAATCCTGGCAAGAAACCAACAGTCACTAAAACACCCTCGTCCTCATTACGAAGATCCTCATGAGCCTTGTTGTCTTCCCATGTGTCCCACTGAACCTGGAAAAACATCATTTTCTCCACTTCAATTCTTGTTGGTTGAATTCAGAATGCAATCCCAAGAAGATTCTAGTCTATAACCACTAGATTTACCTCTTCAAACTCATTAGTGTTAGCGTCTTGCCCAAAAATTCCACAGGATATCGAAGTGATTACTGGAATTTCGCTACTGAATCTATCAGTAATCTGCAGAACAATATATCCACCATAAGCAGCACATATAGTTTATTCCAACGTGTGACAATTCATACTTCGAATGGATGATTTTATTAATATCTATAGATTAACAAAGTATATCATTTCAATTGAAAAAACAAAACGGGACGCTTTTCATTCTGATTGTTTCGTGTATTTTAACTTTGTAATCTTCATATTGATTGCCTCAATATATTAGTTAGTTCGCATAGATCGATATAGGCTTGCTTGTGCCTAAAAAAGATGTTTGTATGAATCACACGATATCAATGCTAAAAAACTAGGTAAAATGTTCATTACATTATTCACTATAGATACAATACTCTAACAAACTTAAATAGCGCTGTCAGTCACTATGTAACTACTTGATGATTATAGGTCTTAAGTCGAAAAAATTACCAACAATTCTACAATTAACATAATTATAGGACTAAACTGATCTTTGACTACACTTCACTTTCCTAATTTTTTGCACGTCAGCCATACTCAACCCGTTAGGCATCTAATTTGTTTCAGAAGAGCTATTAAGATAAGATTTCAAGTAATTATGCTGAATTAAACGCGGGTCCAAGTTGATATTTGAACAATTTAAATTTTGTTTAGAACAAAACTGAGATCCTAAATTATTCTTTTATATAATAGGGTAATACACTCTCGATCTCAATTTATATGACACTGTTTTTAATTTTGTACAACAATAACTATGCCTCAATCTCAAACAAGTTGGTGTTGGTTATATGAATCTTCATTGACCACGTTACTCCATTCTATAATAATATTATCCTAAACAATTTTCATAACTTCTAAGAGTTCAAGGTTATTCAAATTTACACTTCACTGTGAAATTTTTCCTTTCAAACAAACATTTCAGCCATTTACTTTGCAACATTTTCTCTTATTATCACTAATAATATAATACAAATCTCAAATTATAATCTTAAAACTTTGATTTAAAAAGTATTCAGAATCATAAGAAAACGAGAAGGAGACTTATTTTAGACAACTTAAAATAAAAAGTAAGACGTTAATTTGATTTCGTTTTGAATATATTGATGCAGACCATTTAACAAACATATTCATTGAGTATGCCACAATTTCTAGAACACATAAATGCCAAATAAAGAGAGAGAGAGAGAGAAGATCACATACGAGACACTGAGCTTCCTCCAAGTCAAAAGAAGGACCAATGGAAGCAATTACAAACTGGGGACGGATCGGCCTAGCTAAAACCTTGTCAACAGCCTCATCCACAGCACCCTGCACCAAAAATTCATTTTCAACCCAATACACTCTTGTAATAAGCTAAACAAGATACTCCCATTGTCCCAAAATAGTTCTTTCAAGAAGTTTTCCACAAACTACAGCAACTTTTTATCAAATATTGTATTCTTTTCATCACTTCTCATCTTGTGTTGACTATCAAAGTTCAAATTCTTAAAATATATACCTCTCTTCCAGTCCCAAAAAGAATGGCAAGGTTTGGAATACAAAGGTCAATTCATCTTACATTTTGTGTGTATTCAAACACACATTTCTTCAATTTTTCACAATGATTCTTTTAAAAAGACTATCTTTCTTTCTTAAATTAGAACACAGGGAGTAATTTTTTTAGTTAGTACTCCATATGTACCCAATTTATTTGATAATATTTTCTTTTTTCTTCTGCAATAGTATGTCTCAAAAGGAATGACCTCATTCTATTCTTATAATAATATAACTTTAAACTTTTCATTTTGCCTTTAGAGGCGTCTCAATTTTATGTGACATACTTTCGTTTTTAGTTTGTCTAGAAAAGAATGCCATACTTAATTTTTATTGGTATTTTTTCACCTGCCGGCGGCCCCTCTAGCCTTCTCCTGCTTAAAAATTGGACACGGGCCTGTGGCTGTCTGTCTAGCCTTCTCCACTTAGATATCATACGTTTTCATAGCAGAGTTTGAACATGTGATGTACGTCTAACCCACACAGCACGCATTGCACTCTTACTACTAGATCAAAGCTCTGAGAGCTATGATACTTTCTTATTTAGAAACAATTTAACTTTAAATTTCTCATTTTACCCATAATAAGATGATTTATATTCCCAGAAATATTTATGATTGTTTTAGTCCACAAGTTTCAAAAGTTTTCTTTCTTTTCCTCTTAAGCTCCATGTCCCGTCAAAGACTGCCATATAAGATGGTGAGGAGGGTGTAATTCTTATAATTAATAGTCCTTTTGTTCCAATTTATGGACCACATTGTCCTTGTTAATCTGTCTTAAAAGAATATACTTTTAAACTTCTCATTTTCCCCCTTAATAAAATAAAATATCTGTAAGTTGCTTTAAACCATAAGTTTCAAAAGTTTGTCTTCCTTTCTTGTGCTTAGAATTGAGCATAGAAACCCATATCACCTACTATTTGGGTGCACACCGGATAAATCTGCTTCTACACAATAGCTCGCAAATCACATAGGTTAGTCAAATGAGAAGTTAGATGGTTTAAAGTTAGATTATTTAAACTATAAAATATAGATAAAATATCTGCTTCTCAGGCATTGACAAGGGAATTGATCTCTCGAGTCTCGCTTCTGACTATGTATCACCTCATTAAAATACAACAGATGGTTTAAAGTTAGATTATTTAAAATATAAAAAGGTATCGAAAAACTAAAAAGGAAAATGTGTCGCAATAAATTAGGGCTTTTAACAAGTTTCTACTTAGATCAACAAAATGGTTAAGCCAAACGAAACCAAAAATTACGATGAAGCTTATACCTGAAGACAAGGATGGCAGGAAAGAGCAGATGAAAGATTTGGAAGAGTGAGAAGGCGATTAATGATGAGATTCCAACTACGGCTCACACATGCTGCTGATGCACATGATTCTGCCGGTAACCGAGACAGAATGTTGTGCAGAAGGTCTTCTCCGATTACATCAACAGTCGCCGTCTCCGCCGCTGCCGCTGCAGCTGCCGCCGTCTCCGTCTCCATCGCCGTCAATTTCTGCCTTTGTTTGGCCGCCATTTTTCAAAAACTGAAACACGCTTGAACTTCCTTTTTTTATTATTTTTAAAATAAACTGATATTGCTAGAGCGGCCCTTGAACTTCGCACTATTTACCGTTAGTTTAAACTTCTCTATAACGGCTTTGTTTGGATAAAATATTTTTGTATTAAAGGGACTACATCACACATTTTTACTTAGTAGGCGTTTAAATATGCGATATGAAATCATGAGATAAAATCATCGTTAGGACATGCGATTTCACGCTATTTCATCGTATGATCTCATATTCTCCAAAAATCATGATTTAGAATTTTTCAAATATAAAAATTGACCCACAAGTTTATATTTTGTAAAAGCAACCCATATTTATATCTACTAACAATTTATATCATATGTAAATAAAATTTATAATTCATAACATTACTTTTTAAACCATTTACATCTCATATAATGATTATTCTCACTAACATAGAATTTATTATTACTTCAAATCAATTTCTACTTTATCATTTATATTCACATAAATCATTATTTTTTTATCAAATTTATTTACCAACCAAATTGACCAACAAATGGCTCAAAGTAACAATGTTGGTTCGTCTTCTTAGTCATATGAATGAGAAATGCAAGTTCAACGTGAGAAAGATTGGCTGTTCTACGCGGGAGGACTATATTAAAACTAGTACACCACAACTTATATAAGTCTAATTTTTTTTATTGAATTAAAGTTTGATCAATAAATATTTTAATTTTTAAGAATATCTTTGTGATAGTGTACTTATGGAATTTTATAAAGTTTTGTTTATTTGGTAAGATTGTATAAAGAATTTGGATAATTTTAATAGTTTTACAACTTATGAGATTTTATGTTTATGAGAAAATATACAATATAAAACGTTCAAATCGCATGTCCAAACAAAACTTTAATTTTATCTCATGATTTCATATCGTGATTTTAAATCATGATTTTATATCGCATGATCAAACGGACCCTTAGTTGAGGTGTTATTTGGTTAGTAGTTTATATTAGAATGGTAAACGGACAAACAGACTATATCGATAATATCATTGTTTGATTTGATACAAAATGATGATTTAAAATTGGACGGGTTACATTATGATCCATTTTTAGATACTCATTTTATGTATATTTTGATGCTATCTTTTGTGGAAATAAAAAGTATTTTATTTATTATCTTTCAACTTTGACTTGTTATTATTGTTCTCTTGTATAGAATAAAGTTGGATCAGTTGAAAATAGACATATTGTGTAATTTTCAGGTTATACATTATCATCGTTAGGGGTGGACATGATATGGTATATACCGAATTACCATATCGAAATTTTTAATATTGTGGTTTTGATATTATGATATATGGTATACATTTAAATTTTTTTGGTATTCGATATGGTATATGGTATTTGGTATTTAGAAATAATATATCAAAATACTGAATACCATATCGAAGTATATAGTTACATAAATAACACACACATATATATAATTAATATACTAACAAATATGTAACTTGGTATTAGTATAAACTAAATGTTTAGAAGTTGAAACTTTGACTACTCTATTTTGATTGAAATTTAATTGATTAACATAAGGAGTTGTTTGTACTTTTTTTGAATATATATTTTTACACGTGTAATGTATTAGTATGATACAATTGAGACATTATTTTAGTTGTCGAAGTCATAATACTCAATCATACAAGTATATATTAGTAGAAGTTAAACAAAAAAACTATAATTACCGTTTTACCATACCATAGAATACCGAAACCGAACTTCAAAATATCGAATCATACCGAGTTAAATTGGTATGGTAATCATGATATAATATTTTGAAAACCAAATATCAAAATTACGGTACCAAAACTTTTGAAATACCGTACTGTACCGTATCATACCATGTCCACCCCTAATTATCATTGATGAATGAGATCTGTTATGTATATTTTTAATCATGGTAGAAGAACTTTGAGTTCATAAGGTTCTATTATAAGATTATATATATGTGACAATAATCGTAATAATCGTATACTATTGAAAAGGCTTAGCACATATTAGAAATGACCTATAAAGCATAAGTTCTACGTAATTTCTAGAGAGTTTAACTTTAAAGACTAAGTTTTGTGAAATTCATGTATCCATGGTTGGCTAATTTTTTGGCTCTATCAATAGGTTGCTAAATTAAATGCTAAAACTTACATTTATCACTTACATCTATCAATATCAACATATATAGATTAGTGGTCTTTGAGTGCCAATAAAGAAATAGATACTTACCATTTTACTTTAGATTCAAGTATATGAAGATATTACAAGATCTTTGACTTTACATGTGCATTAATGTAGATGGAGAATTGTCAATCTCCTCTTTTTTTATTAGATGGTAGTATCGGGTCAACTTGTGTATACCTGATTGATTCGATCCATCAAATACCTAGTACTTCCTAGCAACACAAATATTGTGTATGTGAAGTAGTTAAAAATTGTCTTACGACAAAGAAAGTGGGGATGCTCTTTGATTGTATATGTTTGCTTGATCTTTGATTGTCTAGATCTAAGAAAAAGTAACATTAAGTTACATTGTAGATGTTTGTACTAGCTATTATAATAATGATGTTCGAGTTAATTGTGCATACCTCGACTATTCCACCAGTTGATACCTGTTATCTCTTGTCAATACAATACGAGATAACTTTGTCCACCAAGCAATGATAGATGTATAGTAAGGCTACTCGAAGCTCAAACACCCATTATATTTTACCCAAACACTATTTTTTATATCGGAAACTAGTAATAACATACAAGAATATTGATCGAGAAATGTAACAATTCGAGTAGTTGTAGTTGAGCATCGAGGGCTGACATATTCGTTAAGATTTAATCCAATAAAAGGAAATCAACTAGTGCTATAATCTTTAACAAACAAAAATTTAAAGTCAGTGGATTTAGAATCAACGTCAAATATCAATTTGTAATGAAAAGATAAATCATTGGGAAACACAAATAAGGAGGAACATTTTAATAAACATGCTGCAGAATTTGCAGTGTTGACTAGCAAAACAAATCAAAATCAGAAGTGAAGTGAAGATGAACTAAGCTAAGTATCATTAATTAAGAAAATGTATAATGTATTAGACAGTATATAATTAATTAAATTAGACCTAGCTAGGACTAGTATTTTGCAGAGAAAATTACTATAATAACTTATTAACATGTTGCAAAAAGATGATCTAATGAGAACAGAAAAACAATCATATGCATATGGACAAGTCAAAAGGGCAACCAATATGGGTATGAGTTGTGGTGCACTGGTGTGAGTGTTTCACCTTTAACCAGAGGTCTCGGGTTCGAGCCCTGGGTATGGAGAAAATCATGTTGGGAGCGCCACCCCCGAATGGACCCTGCAGAGCGCAATTCGAATTTAATCGGAGGTCTAATGTGAGCTTCGGACACGAGTGGGAAACCAAAAAAAAAAGAAAAGTCATAAGGGCAGATCCTAGATGTGTGGGACTTTTGTTATGATTTAGTAGACATACCATGGGTATGAATTTGAGCCGTGGAATGAACTATTGATGCTTGTGTCAAAATAAGACTGTTTATGCTTAAGACATCTAGAACCCCCTTAGCTGCGGCCCTTCCTTGGAGCCTAGATAACAAGATACTTGGTGCACTGAGTTGTCATTTCATATGGTATAGAACCTTATACGGGGTAAATCCCGGATAGTAAACCAATGAATCAAGATAAGTTGGTCAGTGAGTTTCGAATACGAGCTGATGGTTACACAAGAAAAAAGGCAGTGAACATGCTCATGGACATAAATGCCATGCCAGCAAAATTGGCAAAAAATGTATATGCAATGTACACAAAAGGCATTTCCACAAATCTATACAGGAATTAATGTTACATTTCATTTATTCTGAATCATGATGTACAACTCTAAGAACTTTCACAATTGAGACTAAATATGTTTAATGAACCACAATAAGGTAAAAGTTACTGACTTTGATGACGAAAACGTAAGCTTTCATTGGCGACAGAATGATAATAGGCTCGAAGCAATCTTTTACGGAACCTTCTAAGATTCAACCTAACATTTTGTCGATCAAGGTAGATCTTTTTCGTGAATTCCCATCCTCTATCGTTCACGCTATTAGGGTCAGTCAGGACGGGATCATTCTTGTCATATTCATCATACAATGAGCTCTCTTTCGGAAGAATTTTGTATCCAATGTACTTGAGGCCTAGTTTCACTGCTGGTTCTCCGTAATAAGTACCTGCTGCCCAATCTGTTCCAAGTGGAATGATTTGGATGAAAACAGAACCAGGCCTCATGAAGAGGAAATGTGTCATGGCAGCACCATGAACTCCTATCATAACATCACTTGAATTAAGGACTCGGTAGATACTTGCGAGCTCTGTTGTTCGTTGTGGCCTCAAAACTTCCACATGAAATCCAACATCTTCAATCAGTTTAACCAAAGAATCTTCGTTCATTATAGCTCTAGAATCATTTCTAGCTATTATAACCACTTTAGGTTTCTTCAAATCCTGTTTTTCTTCCATCTTTGTCTCAGATGAGGGTAACGAAACATGTTTCTCCATATTCATCCGAGCATCACGTTCCTCATCTTGGATCAAACTTCTAATCCGAGGCAAATAAGCTCGGTCTAGAAGGTCTCTAAAGTCTCTAATGGTCTTATCATTTCCCATCAATGAAGAATTAACAGTTAGCTCATCATGGATTCTTAAACCAGCTATGGCTTCAGGGAAGCAATGTGTCCTCTTATCTCCGCTAAAATCTATAATAGGATACTCGGTGAGGTGAGACAGGACGTTCTCGTACTTCATTATCCACCATGCATGGTACTCAAGGATTACAAACACAACCTTCTTGTTGAACTGCTGAGAAGTGATGTAAAGGGGCAAAAGTCCGTCATTAAACTCGTGGTAAAGATTACCGGTGTAACCTCCAGTAGAGAAAAACACAGCCGGCACATCATGTTTAACATCACACTTTTGATGAATCCTGGAATGCTTTCCCTTCACAACAAGGTCTAACTCATCGATGGTGTCCATCACATTTTTTTCCCATTTCCGAGTATATGGCCTAATCTTCTCATGCCGAAGCACCTCACCATTCCCATGACCATTGTTTCTGTAGAGGGTAATTCTAGAGGAAGCAGAATCCGTCCTAACATCCCCTTTCATCACGCATACATCGGAGCGGATACTGCTTCTTTCACAGCAAATTGACCCTGCAATTCAACCAAAGGATCTATCAAAAATTGGGAAGATAAAGAACCATGTTGACATATTTTACTGTTGCACTAAAACCAAAAACCTTAACAAGCAAAAGTCTATAATACCAACACAAGAAACTCATTCAGCCCCTACTACAAACATTTATGGCATAATACATACGCGGACACTCAAATTTGGCCTTAATTGGCAAGTAAGCACTCCAACTTTGAGAGGTGCACATCTAGGCAATAGACACCTCAACTTGGTCTCAACTGGCAACTGAACACACTAACTCGTCGGTGTCTAGATTTGCATACTCAAAGTCGGAGTGTTTAGTTGTGAATTGTGACCAAGTTAAAGTGTCTATCCATATATTATTCCACAACCATCACTTGATCATAATACAAGATAAAATCCAAAAATAGAGTTCATCCCCCACCCCACCCCACCCACTCCCAATATGTCACCATAGATGGATTTTCAACAGAACATAAAAATAAGTAATAAGTAAAATACTTGGAACTAACCATTAGAGACAGAGGAACAAGCATTAAAATCTGATTTAGAAATAAGTCCTCCTTCTTCAGAACTAAATGAATCTGCACACATGAAAAACAGAACAAAATCAGAAAAAATTGAAACCCCAAAAACCAAAAAGATAAGAAAAATAGAGAGCAGCTTACACAAGAGAGAAAATTTATGATGAGAAGTGAACAACTGGGGAGCTAAAAAAAGGCTAAAAGAGATTAAACAAAGAAAAAGAAGGTAAAAAAGTTTTGGTTTAGTTCTTTTGTGATTGTAACCAGAGTTTCCACACACCAAACCAATAGGGGTAGTTTCTTCATCTGCACAAACCACAAAAACATCCCCTTTCCTATTCCAGTGCTGATATCTCTTATAATGCATCATTTTCTTGCACATACTATACACTAAAATAGAAAGACAACAATTTTTTTTGTTTTTTGAAGACCAAAGAAGAAACCTTTTTTTATGTTATATGTTTGAAAGAAGAAAAGGGTGTTTGAATTTAAGAAAAAAGAAGGGGAAAGACAAGAGCTTTTTAATAAAAAATCAAGATTGAAAACACCAAAGAAAAGAACTTTCTATGCATACATGTTTGAAAGAAGAAAAAGGGTAAGACAAGAGCTTCTTTTTTTTTATATTTTTTTTTCAAGAATGAAAACACCAAATAAGAGAACCTTTTATGTATATATGTTTGAAAGAAGAAAAGGGTGTTTTTGAAGAAGAAGGGGAAAGACGAGCTTTTTTTGTTCAAAGAAGAGAACTTTTTTCAATCTACTATATGGTGGTATGCACTAATTAGCACAAGACCTTATTTATTCTTCCCAAAATGAAAACAACAAAGAATAGAAACTTTTTATGCACTGTATGTTTGAAATAAGAAAAAGGGTATTAATGGTTTGCTCAAAGAGAAGTTTTTTCTCAGGTTGAAGAAGAAGACTGAATGAGAAAGATGGTTTTTTTTTTTGGTATTTTCAAGAATGAACACTTTCAAGAAGAGAACTTTTTTTTGTGTTTGTCAATATAGTTTTGCTTGATGGTAAGTTTTGAAGGCTTGACAAAACCTCAAAAAGAGAGATTCTAGAAGGGTAGTAGGGTGGTGGATTTGGGGTGTGGGGTGGGATGAGGCTAAGGAATCAAGTCATCTTTGTGTGTATTTTTCACTGGCTAAAAGCTGTAAAAAGTTTATATAATAATTTCTAAATAAAATTTGAGATTGACTTAATTTTATATTTGATTTGAGATATTAGTAAATTATGAAGTAATTTATTTTTTACTAAAATGGTGGGATGCTAGTGAGATTCGAACACGCGAGCATCAGCTCATTTTTGTATAATAATTTTGAAATAAAATTTGAGATTGACTTAATTTTATATTTGATTTGAGATATTAGCGAGCACTAGCTCAATCAAGATGTCTAAAATCCTTTAAAGGGATTTAAAATCACTGAGCTACAACAACTTATGATGTCAAGAGTGTCTAAAATATGTTATTTAATCACTTATTGTATCATTTTACTGGTATATATCATTTTTTTTCCTATGAAGGGTGTTCAATATTGTGCCTCCACCCCTATGTATAAAATGAGGTGAACAAGATTTTTTTATTCTTAGTTAGATAATTTGAATTCGAATTATATGTATGAAAAATATATTAGTAGACAATGTTTTTTCCTTAAGAATTTTATATTAGTCAAATTCAAATTAATTAATATCAGACATTTAAAAAAAATTGATAATATAATGATGTAAAATATCAAACTCAAAGACTAACACAATAGGGAATTGGCTGATGAAGACAGCTCCATAAGCAAAGTTAACTTGAAGTTGAAGTTTATGAAAGAATAAAATAAAATTCTTCCTAATTTGGGGGAGAACTATCCAAATATATTTATTTAAAATAAATGAAAACATATTTTAATAACAAAATATTGTCACGATGATCACAGATTATTAGTATGAAATTTAAATCAACAAAGTCTAAAAAGGGATGAAATGGAGAAAAAAGGTTTGATATTGTAAAAAGTTGCACTAATTAGAATTTCAAGACTTTAACTACTTTGGAAATGGTGAAGCAATATTTTTCTAAATACGTTCGTTTATTTTTATTTATCATATTTAAATTTGATATGTCCATTAAAAATAGTAATAATAGATATAATTGTTTTACATTGTTATATTGATCAATATTTAATATTAAATTTTAAACAATAAATAAATAATATTAAAAATAAAATAGTTAAAAGGTTATTTTCTTATCATGTTAAAAGTAATAAATATCCATTTCTAAAATAAAAGTGAGAAGAGAGAGTAAAATGAATTCTTAAACTTTAGCCACAAATAGAAAAGTTGTAATCCTTCCTTTGTACTAAAAAAAAAGTATATGTTCCAAATTACTTGTCAATTAATACAATTAAAATATAATTAATTTAATATTTTATTTTCTCCTTGAATTAAATTTTTTGAAATTATAAAATATTTTTAAAAATTTCTATTATTAATTTGGATATTGATATATATGACACATAACTATATAGTATTAAAAGGAGTTAAAATAAATAAGTTAGAAATTAAGTGATAAATTATTAATTGCTTAAGTATAATATTCTAAAACGAAATTATGTTTTAAAGAGCATAACCTATGCCTAGCAAAAAAAAAATATTGCCTTACAAATTTTTATTTTTCTTAATATTAAGGGCAAGAATTTACCTTGCAAATTAGATAAAACTGAACTTATACCCCAGGACAAATATTTCCTAAAATGATTTATCTTGCTAAATTAACTCATAATCAAAAGTACTCTTGACAGTAAATTTTCATTAAATAAGCAGTAACGATAAAATATTAGAGACCATCAATTTGAGGGACAAAACTTAAAAATTATCTCGAAATGAGACTCGTAATTTTTTTGAGCCAATTATAGTGGGGAAGCCAAAATTTATACTAAGAGGATTCAAAATAAGAAGAAGTAAACACACGAAGAAACGAAAAAAGATTCAACATCTAATATATATATATATATATACACACATATAAATAAAAAAACTACACATTCTAGAAATTTGATAGTAAAAAAATACACATTTTAAAATATGAAATTTTCTTTTAACACTCAATACTATATTCCAAAAAGAGAATTAGAAGTGATTTTTTTATTGGAAGTTCATGTATACATTCATATAAAAATAGTCTACAAATATTTTGAATTATTTAGTCAAAAGTCTATTGTATGATAAATGAAGAGTGCAGTTTGAGTAATGAAAAATAAAAAATGTATGTTGACGTTGGGATAAATTAACAAAAAGAGGATGAAATCGTGAATTCTTTTTATTAATAAGAAATTCATTTTGTAAATAAAGTCAGCGTGAAATTTATCACAAACTTTGTAATAAAAATGTTTTTGAGGGGATTTATCTGTTGATTATTTTATTATTATTTATGTCTTAAAGATATATTTTTTAATTAAATATTTATTTTTATGAGATTTTTAGAGTCTTTAAGAGTAGCTAGTGCTAAATAAAATAAGAAAAAATCATTAATTTTATCTTACACTTCTAAAATAACAAATAATTTAAGATAATTATTTTTTAAAATTGTCATAGATAGTTTGAGATGGAGGGGTAAAAATTTAGTTTATAATTTGTCGACTATATCATTGAATGATTGATTATATAATCATGAGGGAGGGAGGGACGGAGGGGGAGGGTTATCTACTAAAAAATATGTTGATAAGAGGGAATGGTTCAAACGGTAAGAACTTCTCGAATTTGAGTTACCAAAGAAATAAAATGGTAGAATCTACTGGTGGATAAAAAGAAACTCAAAAGAGACTTTAATTAAAAATAAATAAATAGTGCACTAATCAAGGTCTTGAAAAGCTAACTTTGGAGGTTTTTTTTTGTGTATTTGTTACCTTTTCCCACATTATGCTTAAACCATTTTTTACTTCTTTATTTGTATTGTTATTTTAATTACTAACTTTCTTGTTTAATTTTATTTGATCTTTAAATCAAAAATAAATATTTTATTTTATTTGTTAAGAATTTTCTTCATATTACTCGTTATATTAAATAACTATATAAAGTAATAGTAATTAGATTCAGAGTTCCAAAATATATTTATTAGATTAGTTTAGTAAAATATAATTCTAGTTGAACAAATTTAAAGAATGTGTTAGGGTCAACGTACATTAGTAATATAAAACAAAAAGAAGTATTTTAACTTTCATCCGAGTCATATTTAACAAATTGTTCATAACTCTATCTGTTTTGGCGTTCAGTTGACTGATGAATATTTTTAAAAAAATTATTAAAAAGGTTCTCGAATGGATGCCCTGATTAAATTTAGGTTCAACAAGAAAAGTATCACTTTGGAAAGTAAAAATTTTCTTATTAAATGTACTTTCATTTTCAATGGTATAATTTCAAGTATGATGTCCATCACGAAGAATGAATCGACAATAGGTGGATCAAAGAGAAAAACTAGTAAAAATTTTCTTATTAAATGTACTTTCATTTTCAATGGTATAATTTCAAGTATGATGTCCATCACGAAGAATGAATCGACAATAGGTGGATCAAAGAGAAAAACTAGTAAAAATTTTCTTATTAAATGTACTTTCATTTTCAATGGTATAATTTCAAGTATGATGTCCATCACGAAGAATGAATCGACAATAGGTGGATCAAAGAGAAAAACTAGTAAAAATTTTCTTATTAAATGTACTTTCATTTTCAATGGTATAATTTCAAGTATGATGTCCATCACGAAGAATGAATCGACAATAGGTGGATCAAAGAGAAAAACTAGTAAAAATTTTCTTATTAAATGTACTTTCATTTTCAATGGTATAATTTCAAGTATGATGTCCATCACGAAGAATGAATCGACAATAGGTGGATCAAAGAGAAAAACTAGTAAAAATTTTCTTATTAAATGTACTTTCATTTTCAATGGTATAATTTCAAGTATGATGTCCATCACGAAGAATGAATCGACAATAGGTGGATCAAA
>JAJONR010008264.1:0-42903 GCA_029582245.1 Solanum etuberosum
CAAAGACAAGTAGGTAGTAGCACTATCTCCGCCCCCCCCCCCCCACACACACAACCTACCCACCCCAAACAAAAAAAGTATTTTTTAACCAAAAAGTGCTTGTTCTTTGTTTGACTTGAATTTAAATTCTATGTATTTATACCATCAAATTATTTATATTCAAGATAAATTGATTATTATGATAGCATAATATATATAAACTATATTTGAATAATAGGTCCAGGAAACAGTAAAATGCCAATACAACCTCATCGACCTAAACCAGCTGGATCAGCAACTACCCAATCACAGCCTGGTAAATTTTTATTCGAATCTTTTCTCAATTTACGTGTCATAATTTGAATCAAATATTTTAATTTTAATTTTTTAAACTTTGCATTCCTTAATGCGAACTACTATTAATATGTGCGGCAAATTAGTTCATGCATATGTGGTAGTCTTGTTTTCATTTAATTGCATGATTTTTCTTTCAAATGAGTCGATTTTTATTTTTTATCATTTAAATAAATTGAATTTTAATTTTTGCATTTATAACATAATAAAAGTTATTTAAGAGCGTGAAAAATAACTTATAAACTATTATTATGTACAAATATGAATTTATATCTTGCGATTTTTTATTTTTTTTACCTCGAGGGTCAACCATTAAAGCCCGACACAAAATACAGAGAAAAATGCAAATGACCCTTTTTAATTTACGTAACGATATTTCATTAGACACAATTTTTAAAGAATTTTCTTAAATGATATCAAATACTTTGTGGTCGTGAGTATGAATCACACGATAAGATATTTGTGAGTTATGATTATAAAAACTTGTCATTAAACGTCTAATAAGAAACTTATAATTTATTTTTAGAAATAGAAAAGTGTCATTCTTTTTTATTTCGAAAAATAATAATGGATGATTCTTTTTTCTTTTTTTTTGAATTAAAATAGCACCACCACAACATTTAGCCTATCGTTCAATACAAAAAAGAGTGACTGTATGCAACGAGAAGGTGTATGGCAATTGTATACGCTCCCCTCCAGCAGTCAAACCCTGCAATATTCGTGATAGATGTAAACGCAACATAGTACCTTAAATTAAAGTTATAATAGAGTAAGTTACCGCTGCAATTTGAAATTTATGAAATCTGAATGTATTACTGGATTTTTCATAACTCGTTTAATTAGTTATTGGATTGACGGTAAATTGTAAACAATAAACTTCATTATTCAGTGAAAGTTCAAGTAATAATATTGAATGGTACATATTTATATCAAGGCCGTTTAAAATCTTCTTTCTCCATCCCCGTTTTGCTATCCCTTTTTTTTTTTTTGCAGTACTTAAAGTTCCCAAATTATGAGGAATAAAGAATGTAAATTTCCTAAATGGTTAAATACATTATTTCTTAAATTTGTTAGTAAATTTTATTTAGACGATATCTTAACTACGATTTGTTCTGATTGAGTCAATATATTTTGAAGAGGCAAGAAAATACTTAACAAATCTCGTGCTCAAGGCATGCACATGCCATCGAACATCTTTTTCTTTATTTTAGTTGTAGCCATTCGAACTTGTGACAATTAGTTAAGACTCGTAAGATGATCCAAAAGTTTCTATTTGGGGAATTTTACACAAATTTCATAGTGTTAAGAGTTAATTATATCCTATCTCTACTCTTTTCCAAATTACAAAAATCTCTTAAATTTGGTGGAATCCGAACACATTCCAAAATGTCCCGATACATCGCGTCCCGATTTCAGATACATCGCTCGACCTCCAGATACATCACGTCTTAGTTTCGTATACATCACTCAACATCCAATACATCACGTAAAGTGATGTATCCGAGAGTAGGAGAGAATATAATTTTTTGTCATTTTTTCAAATGGTAGAGAATTTTAAAGAACATGCTAAAATAAGTTGTATATTTAGGTAATTATTCCTTTCTTTTATACAAATTATTTAAATGAGGTTAAAATTTAAATAATGACACAAATCGACTATTTGTGCAAACCTCCCATCCACACAAGTTTGAATGGGCTGGTTAGTCAAAAAAGGCCCAAGAGCTTCTTACTATTGGGCCTTAGCGGGACCCAATTACAAAATTTTCAAATATATAAATACTCCACACGCAATCTCCGCCTTCCCGTTAAATTTATTCCGGTGCCGGAGAAATGGAAAACGGCGCTCAGCAAACGCTGGCCACCACAACGCCACCGTCACCCCCGATGCCAAAAGTTGGTGTAGCGGTGTTCCTCTTGAAAGGAAGTAAAGTTCTGTTGGGGAAACGCCTCTCCGCCGTCGGCCATAGCACCTTTGCACTTCCCGGCGGCCATCTGGAGTTCGGTGAGTACCTAAAAATATCTTCCCGTTGTTTATCGAAGCTTAAATTCATATATTAGTTATGATTTATGATATGATTTCTTTGCTAAATGATCTAAATTTTATAGTGATTTTTTGCTAGATTATTAAACTGAAAAGAAGAAAAATTGGAGTAGGAAAAAACTTATTTTTTTTGCAAAAGGTTAAGCAATCACCTTTATTTGGAAAATATCTTGCAAGATTGCAATATAACTTTTTAGCGTTGTTTCCAAATATATACTAGATTTTATTTCAAAAAACTTAAAACTTCTATGTTTGAATTCACAATCTAAGTTTAGAAGTTTGAATTTCAAAATTTCAGTTGTGCCACGTAAATGGGGACCGAGGGAGTAATAGCAGCCCATTTCACCTAGAAAGTATGCATAAGTTGAATGTCCTCTAGTTGTTGCTTATCACAAGCGGTAGCAGTTTGTTTTTCTGATTTTGACTTGATACGAAGTTTAAGATAGTAAAAAAGACTTTTGAATCTTGTGGTGTTTAATTATAGAAATGTAGAATGTACCAAAACGTCATTTAATCTGTTGTCTTAAATATGCTACGTAGAAAGTTAGAACTAAAGAGTTGTCTGAAAAGAAAAAAGACATCCTTTTTTAAACTAACTAAAAAGGAATGGAAGGATTACTTGGTTCTGTTTAATTCAATACATATTTGAAAACACAATATGTATATATTCATATTTGAGTTCAGCAATAGGATCAAATAAGTAATAATGTTCATAGCCTAGCCTAACTGATGCTGCTGCAACTTTGATTTGATAGAAGCCTCATGGTTCAGAGGCAATAGTTGTCCAGTGTTGTTAAAGGCGCGTTTAAGCTCTGAAGCAAGGCTCAAAACATGTTGAACACGTCTATTTACATTGATCATGCATTTGTTACAGGGGAAAGTTTTGAAGAGTGCGCAACGAGGGAGGTGAAGGAGGAAACAGGATTAGAAATTGATAAAACCGAGTATCTAACGGTGACTAACAATGTCATCTCAGAGAAAGTGCACATCGTTTGTGTATTCATCAGAGCAGTCCCTGCTGATGTTAACCAGAAGCCTGAAACACTTGAACCTGAGAAATGTGCTGGTTGGGATTGGTATGAATGGAACAATCTACCTAAACCACTTTTTGGTCCTTTAGAAGATATGGTCCAAAGTGGTTTCAATCCTTTTCCAACTACTGCTAATTAACTGTTTTGCTAAGTATTTAGGATTCGATGTTGGTCACGAGTTTGAGCTATGGATTTAATCCTTGAGGTTTGTGTTAGGGTAGCTTGTCTACATTACACTCCCTAGTGGTACAGTCCTTCCTCTGACCCTACATAATAGCGGAATGCTTTGAGCACCAGACTGCCCCAACACTGGTGTTTTGGTTTTGTAATGGTTAGTGATTCTTGAATATGCTATGTTATTTGTAGTGATATAATAGCTCTATTTAATATGAAATGTTGATGAATTCTGATGTTATGCATCTCTGCAAAATTCTTGGTGTGTAAATTTCTGATAACACGAGGTGTCTTGAGTCGATTAAAACTTCAAGATCGCGAGGTTCAAAGGCCTTGAGGTTGCTTAGAAAAGTCGAGCTAAAGCTGACAATACCTTGCAATTGGACTTGGGCCGTGAAAAAATGGTATCAGAAATTCAGAATAGGAGGAGAAGGTTGGGGGTCGTGTAAGGACGAATTCAAGATTCAACTAACGAGACACTTTTTGTGTAGCGAGGCCAAATCTCAACGAAGACGCTAAGTCCATAAGAATGTAAGGGAGATTCAATGTGAAACTTGTTTTAGATTAAAATTGGACGCTAAGTCTTGTGTCTTACTATATGTTTTCTTTCTGTTTTTTTTTTTTACCTAATTTTCTGTTTGGGCTAGTCCAATTATTTTCTTAAAAAGTGCTATTATTTCTAACAAACAATTGATCCAAGTCATTTTAAAGGACAAGACTTCCCAATTCTATTTATTTGATCTTTTGACTAAACTAAGAAAGTTATTGAAACTCACAAGTTGTAAAATACTTGTCAAAATCAGGAAGAAAAAATTACATAAATAACTTTAGTTTAGAGCGTAATTATAAAATATAGCTATAGTTATTATATCAAGCGGAAGAGTTATATCAAATAGATATTAATTATATCAGCGAACGAGTTGTATTCAGGCGGTAGGTACCAGTTGTATCAAAGAGTTACATCAGATGGATATCAGTTGTATCAGCGAATCGTTGTATTCAGGCGTTAGGTATCAGTTGTATCAGTAAGAAGAGCTACATCAGATAGATATCAGTTGTATCAGCGAAAAAGTTTTATTCAGGTGTCAGTTACCAGTTGTATTAGTGAAAGAATAGTATTCAGGCAACATGTATTAATTGTATCAATGCATACTGTATGCTGAAAACGCGTGAAAGAGTTGTATTAACACATTGTATTGTGCAAGTGTGTATTGCATTTTTACTACAAAACCCATAGGGATTTTTTGAAATTGTAATTGTATATCATAAATACAATCTAAATATTTGCAACATCCTGTAATTTTTCCAATTAGGATCAATATTAGTTTGTACATCATCAAGGGGATGGTAGGTTAATAATATTTAAAAAGTAGTTATATCTTAAACACGCCATCTTTAAAAAATTAATTCTTAATCCTTCATATAAAGCAATATCATGCTTACTCATCACCTAACTATTATCAATTATAAGATGTTTTCAAGATTTTTAATTGGATTTTAAGCTCTTTGGTTTTAGGTCTTGATTTTGACATCTCTAGCTTAAACATAACATATACTTTTGTCCTTAATTAATCTCCTAGTTGTTGATTGTAGATGAAAATTAGTTGGTCCGTGACATTTAGGTACCATAATCACACCCCTCTCCCCCTAATAATAAATTTATTAAAAAAAACCACTAGTGATTTCTTTTTATATGTTTAAGTTTTGACGGACAGAATTATATGGTACAAGAAGTGGAGGTAGAAGTCGACATATGGGTTCAGTCGAGCTATATTTCAAACCCTATATTTGTATATATAAATTCACTAAATATGTACCGTAATTAAATGCAGAATCAAGTCACTAACATCTGATATAGCTATTCTCGAATTTAGAATTCATAAACACTACACAAAATTAAAATTAGCTATGAATTTTATCGCTAGTGTGTTGCTGATTTTGCTCGTAGCTAACATACTTTTTTGACAATTTATTGCTAAATAAAATTAGCAACTACATAAAATTGTTTGTCACTAATTCCTTTTTTTTTAGTGAAAGTTCAAATCTTAGCTCCACTTCAGTCAATATCTATACTATTTAAAGATAGCAAAAACTTTATAATCTAAACTAAAGTACGTATAACTAATAACTAATTTAAAAAAAATTATAATAACTAATCACTTGTTGATAGATTAGTGGTGTAACTAGAAATTCAACAAAGCTTTTGACCCTATATATATGTTTATTTACTGGCTACCTCACATGTGGTGCAAATTAAACAGTCGGTGGAGGAAAAATATTCAAGAATCTTATTGACTTTTAAACCATATGTTATATTTATATTATTTATAATTTTCAACAATAGGGAAGACTTTGTATTAACCATTATGAACTGTCTACCATAATCTCTAATTGATAAGCCATTTCCAAGATTTTATTGGCTCAATGTTAACAAGCATGATTACTACATTACTTTTTGACATTGTTTGCTTCTTTTTTTATAACATTGCTGACACTAATGTTTCATCTTATTAATGGCAATTTCACACTCTATAATACCTACCATTTTAATTGACATGACTTGATATTTTTTGAATGCTCATATTTTCATCTGGGATTCGAAATTCATATTAGAGTCTCGATTAAATTTAGATTGTGCATTGCAGGGTTTATTATGGAGTTGAAATTTCTTTTCATATCCAATACCTCTGATTAAGGGTGAAATAGTCGTCTTAATTTATGTAATATTGTTTGATTTGATATAAGAAAACATTTTTCGTTTTGAAAAAAAAAATATCTTTTGAATTTATAATTTAAAATAAATCTTGAATATTTTTATGACTATAAATTATTTCAGTAATAATAAACAAGAAATTTTAAGTTAATTTTTTTTTTTAATTATTAAAAAAAGTGACCTTTTTGAAACGAACTAAAAGGGTAAATGTTGTGGCTCATAAATGTTGTTTTAGTCATATAACTATTTGTATAAGAGACCACTATTATACAAAAACATAATAATAACGATAATATATTCAATTTCAATGTAATCTTATAAATTGAATTTGAATACGATAAGATTTTACTCCTACTGGTAGCAATAGGACCAATTTATATATTAAAACTATAAACATCATTTCTACTCGAGTTTGATTTTATTATAAAATAAAATATGTGTTAAATTTAAATTTTGAATCCAGCTCGATTACACGCTATTGTTAATTTAGTAGTACTATATTGTGGCTCCTAGACCACGCCTACTGCTTCTGTATCTGCACAAACAGACTGCATATATAATAGTAGTACACAGTACATGTACATAGAATTAAATTCAAATAATTTAATAATTCTAAAGCAAAGAAAATTACACAACACAATGGTGGCTAAATGGTCCCTATATAATTTCATAGATTTATGTGCAAACATTATTTGATCCTTTTCTATCTTTGAATTTTAATTACTGAATCTTGAATTGCAAAAGTCCCTAGTGGATGTGTTTGGTGTTGGCCTTTCACCTGTCCTTTAGTTGTTTTCAATGTATATGTCACTTGATAACGTTCATTTGTTCGGTGTACTAAGCTCTCGTAGTATTTGAATTGTAAATACAATACGTACTATTGATAATCAGAAATTCACATAAAATAAATTAATTTTCTTTATTCATGACCTAAAAATCCTTCTAATTGAAGAAAATATTTAATCGTAATTTAGCTGCTTTTAGTTTTTTAGTACATGTCTTTCAATATTCATAATGGTATATTTATAGACACCATTAACTTTAAGAATTACACTAAGTAATGAAGTGTCTAATTAACAAACATTCCTTATGAGTGTACTGTCTAGGGCGGTTCAAAATCGAATAGATCATGTACATATAAACTAATTTAAACACCATCATTTGATACAAACAAAAGATAACACCACCGAGATGTGGTGTAATAAATAACACTTATTCTTTTTTAATTAGAGATTTTGGATTAGAATCTTGAATATGAATATTTTTTTAGGAAGCATTTCTCTTGAATAGGTCCTACGCGACATGAATTTAGATTAGTCGAGCTTCAATATGAACCGAATGAAAAATCAAAAAAATCTTGTTTGATACACCCTTCGTTACAATTTATTTATCATATTTTCCTTTTTAGTCTATATTAAAGAGAATGTCTCTTTTATCTGTCAACTTTTTAATTTCAATTTCCACATAACATATGACATGTTTAAAAATATCAGATTAAAGAATATCTATACATTTGGCATAATTTTTAGTTTATGACCTTCTTGGTCCCGTATCAAGTCAGAATAAGACAAACAAATTAAAACGAAGGAACTAAGATCCTTTTGTCTCTCAATCTTTACCTTCCACTACTATTTATCTTTGTCCCAATTCTCTGTGCTCCATTTTTTCTTGATACAGTTAGGTAGGGCTGCTCACCTTCTTTTGTCAGGATTCTCTCTGCTACTAAAATTCCTTCATTTCCCAAAGTCCAACAAATTGATTCAAAAAATATATTTATTTTTTTATAAAAAAAAATCACTTTCAAACCCCATAAAAACTACAATATTAGACCCCAAAAAAACATAAAAGAGTCAAAAACAACTTCTCATATTTTCCTAACTTCCTCAACTTCTCTTTGTCTTTGTTTGTTTTACTTCAAATTTCAAAACAAATGAGAACAATAATGGCTAAGAACCAACATGAGTCCTTCTCTTTTTCAAGAAGGTATTTCAATTTCAAGAAAAAAGTTGAAGATGAAGAGTATGATGATGAAGTTTACTTAAATAATTTCCACTCTTCCTCCCTCAGAGGCGAGGAAGAGTATTTTGGAATGCAGTCGTTGTCGACTGGGACAGCGAATGCATCCACAGTAAGCAAGAAACTGTCGCGTTCGACAGTTTCTAAGCTTTGTTCGGCTCTTACGTTTGGTAAGAGCCGAACACAAATAGGGCTTGGTACTAAAGTTGTGGGTACTTTATTTGGTTATAGAAGAGGACATGTTCATTTTGCATTTCAAGAAGATCCTAAATTGGGCCCAGCATTCTTTGTAGAAATGGCCACTCCTACAAGTCATTTAGTTAGAGAAATGGCTTCAGGATTGGTTAGAATTGCATTAGAATCAGATAAGAGGACTGGGAAAAAAGGGGTAAAATTGCTAGAAGAGCCAATTTGGAGGACATATTGTAATGGTAGAAAATGTGGCTATGCAATGAAAAGAGAATGTGGGCTTGATGAATGGAAGATTTTGAACTCTATTGGGCCTGTTTCAATGGGTGCTGGAGTTTTACCAAGTGATGGTGATGGAATTGGGTCAGAAGGTGAATTAATGTATATGAGGGCTAAATTTGAAAGAGTTGTTGGGTCAAAAGATTCTGAGGCCTTTTACATGATGAATCCTGATGGTCATGGTGGTCCTGAACTTAGCCTTTATTTGCTTAGGGTTTAAACCGTGGCGTCCTGGTTAACTTGTGCTGTCTCGACTATTTCACTGAGTACCTGTTATGTTCGGGTTTAGTATATGATCATAAGTTCTTATGAAGACATAAGAAGTTAGTTTTTTTATGATGAGTTTGGAAGGGGGGAATATGGTATAATTATGTATTTTTGGTTTGTTTTTATGTAGTACTATTAGGGTATGGGGGAGACAAATTAAAGATATGGAGGGGGTGTTTGAACTATATATGTATAGATTATGTTTTTCTAGTTTTGTTGAAGTGAAAGATAATGAAGTGAACTTTTGTACTCTTTTTATCTTTAAAGAGTTTTATGAATCTTGTTTTCATTTAGATTTTGTTGTGTGAGTTGTACTTTTTTTCATTTTGATCTGGTCTATTGTTTATATTTATTATAAGATAATTAGGTAGAGTTGAACTTTTTCCTACAAGATTACACCAATGAAGTAAATCTAGGAAAGAGATTAGTTTGGTGTGTTTTATCTAATTATGGCATCTATATTATGTAGGTGATGAATTTCCTTGTTGCCTTATTGTGTTCTTTGGAGAAGCTACTTCATTGCTCGATCAAAAATATTTATAATCATTGGTTAATATACTTATATATTATTTATAAGTCGACTATCTTTTGAGTGGACAATTATTTAAGTTAATGTCAAAAACTTTACTAGGATAGAGTTACCATGATCAAAAAATATAATGTTATTTGGGAAATATGAGAGTAGCTCAAATTGAACACAAAAATAGAGGTGGTATCAACTCTAGTCAATTAGTGTTATTTTGTCATATGTGCTTCAACTTCAGTCACGTAAAACTTCAGATATTACACATCTGAAACGAATAGACTTGAAAATTTATACGTAGTGCAAATATGGCTTGAATGGTGATTTCAAAATTGAGTATTGTTTATGCAATTATTCCGCCAAAGAAAAAAAAGATTAACAAGAACAAATACCTAAACTAGAGCCCTCTAGTGATTACTACAACCATCTCCTTTCACCATCAAGACAATTACAACGTAACAAATCCAAATATAATAAACAACTAATAACTTGTTTGAAAGGTAAATAAGAAAACTAGAAGACTCTAATTACAATTATTAAAAGGAAAGTGATGGAGATAATTTCTTGCAAAAAGGAGAACCATATTTGATTACTCCATTAGATATGATAGTGCCATGGATTTTGATAAAAACAAATATAGCAACATGATTATTATGAACCAAATAATTCACTTCCAATTACCTCCAACACGTGTGTTGATGTGTGCTTTTCTTGAATTAGAAGCCTAGTTGATAATTGACTTTTTTTTCTTCCGTTCGTTGTTTGGAGTCTGCATTGAAGCCCCAATTAAATTCAGATCGCACACTGCATGGCTCATTTGGGAGTGGCGCTACCAATACAATTTTCTCCATACCCAGAATTCGAATCCGAGACCTCTGATTAAGGATGAAACGGTCTTATTACTACACCACAATCCATGATTTCCTATTCACTTTTTCTTTTTTACTTTTATTGTTCACTTTATAATTGGGGTCATTTGATTTCAATATAATATGTTCACGTTTATTAGGTTGAATCAAAAGTTTGTCTTACAAACTTAAAAGGTTATATCTGTTTATCTCACTTTTGTCTTCTTCTTTTCTTCTTTTTTTTTTCGTTTTTTTTTCTAATTTAAGTTTATAACTTTACAGTATATTGTCAAACATAGAATATTTCAATTTTGCTGTAGGAAAAACTAAATGGACAACTAATCAATCGATTATAAGAGATAGAATAAATAGATTATTTTTGAAAGACTTTTGTATCGTGTTATATCGATTGTTATGATCGTGTCAATTAAATCCTTATATACATATTTAAAAACAATAAATGAACCAACTTTCAAATGTATGTAACTATTTGAAATATTTGAGATCTCGAATTTTAAAATGAATAAATTTCTCATAGAAAACACTTTCTTCTTAAATAACTGTTACACAGTATAAATTCAGATTAATGATCAAGCTAGATACCGGGTTAGTTATACAAAGAAACTACTAAAAGTTACCAACTCGAATAGTTGGTAATTTTTTTAAAATCAATCGTCTATTAAAAATAACTTTTCTATTCGATAAAGATAAAGTGACGTTAATATATGCCTTATTTTTTATATTTAAAAAAATCCTATATTACTATTGTTGTGGTTGTAAATGATTTTTAACTTCTTTTTGTTTTTCTTTCCACTATTCATTGGCATACTATTTAAAATAATAATAATAGTTATAGTTTGACTAATGAAATGGCAAATTTATATAAAGTAAACATCATGTCAGTGTTATATACACAATGGAAACATAGTTTTATGAGTGGGAAAAAGTAGATGAATACTCACAATCAATTGGTCTCCTTTATAGGGTTCAACTTAGGATATACCACTTGATCTTGTTTTGTTTAGCTTTCTTATTTGTCATTGTCTCTCTATTTTTGTTGCTTCTCTTTCTCACTATGGAAAAATATCCAACTAATGTCCTTTCAATACATAACCAAGCAAGGATGAGGTAAAATTTATGATCATTTCTCTACGTTTAATCAGAAATTTCGAGTTTTATAAAAATAAAAAGAGTACTTCATATGACATATCATCTTATTTGATATTAACTTTGTGCTACTTACATCAATCAAATATTTATGACTATCAAAGTTCAATGACTTTTTTTTGTGCATGACAAGAAAAAAAAATGTAAGACTTGTAGACGGGCATAGACATTAAGTCGGGCCCCACATCATAACTATTTTTTCTTTAAATTTGTAGAATTGTTGATTTTAATATAGTGTGATTTATCGTCTGTAATTTGAGTGAATTGTCTATATCTCTTTACCCTATAGATATGTGTTTATTAGTAATAAGGGTATCGAACTGTCAATAGTTCATTAAAAACTTATCGAATCAAATCATATCAAACTGATTATTAACTTTATTCAATTAAAAATTGTAATTTTTTTTCATGTAATAAAGATAAAACATTTCTACCAAATGCATGGGTAAAATGATGTTTACTGTTTCTTGTGCATGTCTTATTGTGACCTTGATTGATGGGAAGCTTTTCCTTGTAATAATCACCCTTGAATCCCATAATCTCAATAATTAATGAGAAATTAGCTGGAAGCAAGATTAGACATAATGATAAGTACAAAACCACAAATTGGAGAAAACAAGGAATTAATCTCTCCTTTTCAAATTATTTGTCGCGGTTTCTAAAAATAATAATATCGGTGTTTCAGTTGTCTGCTGGAAAATCAATGTGCTTGATCGAAGTCACCATTTTGAAGGTTGCTATGCACATATAGTTTGAAAACACATATATTGATCCATTGGTCACACATACCATGATGTCTTCACGTACATTCACATTCTTCTATTTTTGACAACAAATATGCTTTGAAAATACATACATACACATATAGTTGATCACAACATCTGGAATTTGCTTTCAAAACGGTTATATGCATATACAGTTGGCCACATATATATATACAAAAAATAAAATGATATACTATATCCGTTAGGACTAGATTTTATATGCACGTGGATACAATATATTACGCTACGTTTTACCAAAATAGGTACTAATAGCGCTACTTATGAAATTTTCCCAAAATATTACTACTAGTAGAGCAATAACTTTCAGAAAGAATAAAAGGCTAGTAAGGGTACTGGGCTTGCAGCCCATTAAGGCTGTAGCCCAACCACTTATAAGGCCCAAGGCTACAAACCAATGTAAAGAAGGCCCCAAAAATTACAACTTATACTATTTTGGAAAAATTACCTATATACATACCTTTTTTCCCCCATAATTTCCATTATTCACAACCAGTTTTAAAATTTTCCAAAATCCCTTATTTTTTAGTGTAACATAAAATTGCTGGATTCATAACTCTCACTCCCCAAACCTATGTTTATCACTTCCTGATTTCACTTCATAAATCTCTCCCATCCTTTTCTTCTTCTCCAACTTTCGATTCCCACGATTTTTTGCTCCCTTTTTCACGCCACAATTTTTTTCACAATTACCCCATTAATCCATTTTTGAATTTCAAATTTTCTCTCTTTCTAATTAATGATTTCAAGTTATTCAAGAGGTGGATCTCTTTCCATAACTTCAATTTTCAATTTTTTTTAGTTTTTCATCTTCAAAAATCGCTGATACATATGGATGAAAGTTCATATTTCAATATTAGGCTTACCCAATTAGTTGAAGAAGGAAGCATCTTCGACTTCTAAATCGACGGTGAAAAAAGGCTCAAAAGGCGAAAAAAATCGATCTATTGGTGGGCTCTGGTAAGAACTTCAGATTGAAATCCATGGGTGACGTTATTGTTAACGGTGAAAAAAGGATACAAGAGTGAATGTTGAGAAGGAGAAGGAGAAGAAGGATGTACATTCGTCTTTTAAAGTGAATGTAGAAAAAGGTGGATGTACATTCATCTTCTAAAGTGAATGTTGAGAAGGAGAAGTCGAAACAGATGAGATTGTTGAATTTTTTTTCGATTTTTTCTTGTTCATTTTTTTCTGATATATATGGGTTCAAATTTTTAATGTATCCAGTTGTTTTTGTTTTTTAAATTAATGTATAATGCTTTCGTTTCAACATTATGATACATTACAATTTTATCATGTGCAATGTATCGTGTTCAAATTACTAAATTATCTTACGATTATAGTTTGGAATACATTAACTAGATTTTTATTGTATTAAGTTAATTTTATTTCTTAATTAATGTATAATGCCTTTGTTTCAACAGTACGATACATTACAATTTTATCATGCACAGTGTATCATGTTCAAATATCAGTTTTGATACATAACCTTAATTAGTTTTGATACTTGATACGAAACTTCTACCAAATTTAGAAGTATCTAGGTGTGACTGTGTATCTTCTACCTTATTCAAATTTAGAAGGATGTGTATCCGTACACACTACCAAATTATATGCGTGATACATAAGCCTTACTATTTTCATAGCTAAACATGTGTGGTAAAAAAAATTGTATCTGAATCCGTCGGTACTATCTTTTTCTATTATAGATAGACATCTAATAAAGTGATTAAAAATTTGATACATAACAGTGTGCCATGACTACATAAGAGCGATCTTGGTACACAACAATGCATCTGATACTTATTAACTTATATATATGATACATTAAAGTGTCACAAAAGTATGTATCAAATTCATAAATGGTGATACAAAAATGTTATTATCAAAAGTTTGTTTAGTTTGAGGCAAAATGTGAAGATCTTGCAGCCATGTATCTGATACAATAAATATGGAGCACATTAATACATATATTAAATTTATCTAATTGATAGTAAAAAGAAACGTAAGCGTAATTTATGGGATTTTATTAGATTTTCAGATTTATTTTCTGTTTTAGCGCAATAGATTGACACTTATTGTAGGGCAGAATTAATGAATCCGGACAACCAATTATGTATCCGGATGACTTATATTTTAGGGGATTTATGTAAAATAGAAAAGAGTAGGGATAGAATGTAATTTAAGTCTTACATTATGGGATTTATGTAAGTTATACATCTTTTATCCCCACAATAAGGAAAGAAAGAAATACAAAACTATTAGTTTAGCTATGATTTATGAAAAGGTTTGTTTACTTTGCCAAACATGACGGTGCAATAGTGTTAGGACTCTTATTATTGTTTACTTTGCCAAAAATAATTCAATTCAAAGTATTTGATATTGTGTATTACACGACTTCTTCTCACAAACAAATTCTAATCCTTAATAGAATTCTAATCCTTAAAATATGGAAAAAAATTACTGTAATTTTATAATTAAAGTAGTAGTAATTTTTAAGAAAGTGTGAAAAGACGGAGATACTTTTAATGAAAGGTCGAAGAGTTCAAATAACAGTAACCCTAATTATAATGGAGATTTATACCGTCACCAAGAAAGCCGCACTTGGAAGCTGCAAAGAGGATTCTAGAGTATATCACCTCAACATCAGATATGGGCCTATTTTTTAGAAGGAAGAATGACTTGGTATTAATCGGTTATACCGACGCAGATTTTGATGGTGATATTCTTGCATATGTGTTATAGCTCATAGCTCTAAGCCCCAATTCCTTGGTGAAAAGAGTTGTCATCTTTAAATCATCGAAAAAAGTAAAGAAGGAACCGCTATAATGACCGCGGGTAGAAATATCGTACTTTTTGTAATCCTTCTTTTGAGCCTGACCTTTATCGTTCGTAGAAATTATTTTCGTTTGAATAAAAAATATGGATTTCGACTTGTCTTTATCATATATATATATATATATATATTCAATTTTCCATCTCGTTATTTGGGTGTTGTTTACGTACCAATTTTCTATCTCACTTTGGTGTTTATTTACTGAAAGTTTTTTCTTTTTTTGTTGTTTTAAGTGTTGGTTCGGGAGGAGGGCAGCCACTTCCTCTTCCGGGCCCTTCCAACCCATCAAACTCCTCCTCGGAAGATTCGTTCGCGCTCCAGATCGTGTTGGAGTCTTGGCCCGTAACCCACAATTCAGATTTTGAATCTTCGCTCCAAAATAGGATTAATGCGCTGGAAAATGAAAAATAATCCTTTTTTGCTTTCTAAAAAGAGGGGGGAGAATTGGGCAGAAGTAAAGACCACACTCCACAATTGTCCCTCTCAATGGGAATATAACCGATTACTCGAGGATAATCAAAGTTCTACATCAAGCTATATTTTTCTCTGTGGTGGAACATGTATTTCTTGGTACAGTAAGAAGCAAGACTCAGTTTCTTTGTCAACTACGGAGGCGGAATATAAAGCAGCAACTCTTACTACTCAAGAATGTGTATGGCTCCAAAGACTTGTTGAAGATTTGTATCTATCCATATCAAAGCCAACTGCAATCTGTGGAGACAACCAAAGTGCCATCAAGCTCCCAAACAAACCGGTGTTTCATGCAAGAACTAAGCACATTGAGGTGGTACATAATTTCATTCGAGAAAAAGTTCTTGATGGAACTTTATATAAGTCGGAGGTACCAAGTCAAGAGAATATATTGATATCTTCACTAAGTCACTTCCAAAAGTTTCATTTGAGTTTTCCAGCGACAAGATTGCGATAGTTTTAAAAAATTACTTTAAGGGGGAGTGTAAAAAAAGTCAAAGATGATTTTTTGAATAACATAGATTTCTCTAGAATGTTCTAGTGTAGAAACTTAGAAATTATCTTGAAGAAATATCTAAATATTCTAGAGAAGTTGTTTCTAGAGTCCTTGAAGAAATATCTAAATATTCAAGAGTTCACTAAAACTTTCTTATAGATGTATCTAGAAGAGTTTCTAGAACCATCCATAGACAAGTATAAATAGAGGATGGTCTTGTACATTTGCATTCAAGGAAAATCAAAGCAACTAAAGAGTCCTCTTTCATTGGAGTGATTTTGTGAAATTAAGCTACTAGATGAGTCTACTAAAATTTGAGTCTGTAAAAATGAAGTTTCCTTTAGCTTCTTGGTGAATCTGTATGTTAGTGTTCCCTTTATCTTCTTGGTGAATCTGTATGTCAGTGTTCCTTTTAGCTTGTGAATTTTTGCAAGCAACTGAGCAACTTTCTTCCACCCATCCAAAGGTGCAAGAAAACCCTCTACCGCACGATGTACAGATTCCATTTCCAACCGGTGAAGTCGGACTTCATCGGCTTTTCTCTGATATAGAGAAAGTGGAAAGAAGTATAGAAGAGAGAAAACAGATGCTAATCAATTTCGGGGAACTTGCCATATCAGACCCAAGATCAGGGTCAAATTACTGTGGGAAGAGGCAAAATACCATGTGATGCAAATGACAATGAGGTACCATCAGGAGATAGGGATTTTGAACCTGAAAATCAAAGATGAATAAAGGTACACGGCTAAAAGTTGGTTCAATTCGATAGAGTTGTACAGTTAGATAAATTTTAGATGAGTTTTAGTAATTGAGGAAACTCAGATCTAATATTGCAATTGTAAAAAGGAATATTTGATTTTAAATCATATACTGGTTTCACAAGTGTGTTTTTGCTCACAAATGCAACCTGAAATGACCTCATTCTTAGCATATGCTTTGAGCAATCTTTCTACAACTTACCTTGCTTCTTAATCAAGTGTAATGTTCATTCTATTTCATTCAATCCTCAAATACACACACCAAACAAATATAAGCACTGTAATCTAGCATTTTTAAGTGAATCCTACAGAAGTATACATTCTAACATTTTGAATTTCAAAGATGCAAACTAGTCTGGGAGGTCATAGGCAATAATCTAAAAAATGATTCCCATTAAGAGGTCAACAAGACTAATCCAAGAGCTTGTAATCACTGAAACTAACTGGCAGAAGAAAAATCCTTAATGTGTCATTTGTTTATGTATGTTATTAATTTATTAATGTTATGTTTGTCTTTTGGAAAAATATCACTAATTTATGAGTTAATTGCTTAGATACACTCTAATTTGTAATATTATAAATTTCACCAGATTATGAATACATAAGGCAAAAGTTATGTATAATTTATTTTAGTTACACCGTATATATTCAAGTAAATTCATATGTATACAGGATACATAGACAAATTTCGCTCATCTCTCACGTCTTGTTTGCAACTCTCCTATGTAATCGGTATCTCATATACCGTGCAATAATGGGTGATTTTATCGGTGTGTTTGGAAATAGAAATTCTTAATTCCATAACGTTTTTTTTTTCTTACACATTGACTTTCTCAAAATTACAAGTAATTTTCAAACAATTTTTTTTTCAAGAAAATTAAATTGCATATTTATCTTTTTTTCAGGTTGAAGTGAGCACATAATTTATGGACAAATTCCTAGATTTAAGGTTGACATTTTCCATCAACATGCTCTTTAAATATTTGCCGACACTCGTGATTCAGTAATTTTATTTATATTCTTAACAAGAAAAAAAAAATATACATCATAAACTATATTTTAAGCAAATATCTGTAAACTCAAGGAATATTTGACCAATTATGTGGAAAACATGAAAAAACCAAATCCTGCAAAAGCATGTGGTAGGTTTTCACATTGGGGGATTAATTAAAAAATTCATAAACTATATTTCAAGCAAATATCTGTATTTTGGTTTCTCATGTATTATGTTGTTATGATCCTACTGCGATATGGTATTTGAGTCCCACATCGATTAATAAGGAGCTAGTGTACTATGGTTTATATAGCCTCACGCTTTTTCATTTCAATAGTTAGCTTTTGGGGTGTGGTCATTCGTACATGTTGTGTCTTGAATGATGACACCAGTATTGTCAAGGACAAAAGATGCAAAACGTGGATCGTGTGATTTACATTTTTCCGTCAAACTTTGCATATGTATAAGTAAACACTTGAACTATCATAAAGTTAAAAAAATAAACACATTTATCCTACGACGTGTGCATGCATCTAAATTCATGGTACAACGACATTCATGTATTGAGTGACCTTAAGAAAGTTAGGACTAAACTAAGTAAGCTAATTAATCTAACTAAATATTGATATTCCATATTATTTTATTAACATGGTATATAAGTACCTTTTCTTTTCCCATTTTCTTGAACCACTTATTTAGCAACAAGTCTTTTCTACTTTCCAATAGTTTGGTGTTATTAATTCTTTTAATTTTCTTTATGAGAAAAATAACACTATGTAATTGTGGGCAATTCTTGATTAATAAATAATATTGTTAATGTAATTTGTCATAATTAGAACCATAGTATCATAAGTTCCAATTTTTTTATCCTCTTGGCAATAATGTTCACTCAATTATTGGACTTTTGCCAAGAATGTTCACTCAATTATTGGACTTTTCTTAAATCTAACTAACAATATTAGTTTTATAGAATATTTGAATAAGATGTTGATATTTACAAACTTCTCAGAAATATATCTAAAGTATCATTTTGAACAAATTCCCAAACATAAGGATTTTATCATTTTTTTGCATATGGCACTACTAAATAAATTATTGTAATATTTCTAATCGCTAATTCTACATATATTTTGATTGAATCAGTGAGTAAAGAAAAAATAGTATTGTTTTCACAGGGAGAAATTAGGAAGCTTCCGAATATTTCAATGACAAACTGTTTTTCACCATGCGCTTTCCTAGTGAACTGGTTTAATAGAAAAATCATGTCTTATAACACAATTTTCTCATTAATTTATGACGGAAAAATCCATTATTTCTAGTAGTGTGTCATTCTTGTGGTCTGCCACACACAAAATGTAGAGTTTGACCAGCATAGTTAGCAGGTTAAATAATGTACTTGAAATTAAAGAGAAGTTACGTAGACTTCTTGTTAGATATAGTATCAATTATTGCACATTATTGGACGTCTTTACAATTTCACATATTGTGACTGTGTGATAATAATGTCCGAGTCAGGTTTAGAGAACTTGAAAATATTTGAATCTGATTAAATTTCAATTGTCAAACAGATATTTGAAGATAAATATAAAAAGTTGAAAAATGAATAACGTTTGTGTGAATTACATTAAGCTTTTGATATCAATTTCGAGGCTAATAATCTACGAATAAAAGAAGAAAACGACAAATCAATCAAAGATCTTTCTCTCTTAAAAGGGCGAATGAATCATTTTTCCGATTTTTCGATCATTTTGTTTTAAGACGCTAGCGCCTTTGAACTTGGCCAACAAAATTAAAAGTTCCCACTAATAAAATGTGTATATATAAAAATAGTTCAAAAAAAGTTAGGAATTTGGAAAGTAGAAAAATCTTGCAAGTAAAGAAAACAACCAACTTATTTGTTTGGACAAGAAAATGAAAAGTTTGAAGAGACAGCAAAAAGATTGATTTTTAGTAGTCAGAGTCATTGCCTAATTGCCTTTATCCCAAGCCAAGTCTAGCCACAAACTAAGGCAGTTTTTATGACTTGTTATTAAATTACTATTCCCTCCGTTCCAATTTATCTGATATATTTTAAATTGATACAAAATTTAAAAAAGAAAGGCGTTTGAAAACGTATATGGCAAATCAAATTACATCACATAAATTGAGACGAATGGAAATACTTCTTTGGGTTGTTTTTTCATGTCTCTTTCATCAAAAAGAAAAATGATGAACCATATTATAAGACCTTTTACACTCAACAATGACATGAAAAAGTCAACATGCACACAATACTCTAAATCAAGAAGATTAAATGAATCTCCCATCATCGACAAGACAGCCATCTCAAGTTAATATATATTAATAACTGAGTTAATCACAGTTAAATATGTATAGATATTAAGTGAATAATTCTTTCAAGATATACAGATTTCAAACAAAAGTTATTGAAAATTCACGTGTATTCACTACTATACAGATCGATCTTCATCTATCTATTGGGAAAGATGGTTCAATCAAAAGGGCTAGCTATGACAATCTCTTTGTCCCACGCATCTAATCAGCTCTTATCATTCATCGATTCCACCAACTAGACCATATAAAGTAATTATCCAAGCATAATCAAACCCCACAACCAAATACAAAACAAAAAAAAAACTTCCACACCATGCTCCATGAATCACCATTCTTTATAGTAACATATTATATATATATATCAATAAATCAATGTTTATATACATTTCAAACCAAAAAATCACAAACCAAACAACCTATACTAATGTAAACAAAAAAAAAAAAAACTATCTTTTGCAAAACCCTTTTTGATCAATATATGAAAAGAAGAAAAAAAAAGGTATACCAATATATAAATTTCTTTCAATTTTGAGGTGTAGAGTCCTCAATAGCATTATGTCTCTTTGATGGAGCAGAAGGAGGAATTGGAACCCCTTTTGGTAACATAGTATATAACAAATTATCAACTTTGTATGCATTTTCTTTTTTGTATACCTTCATATGTTGTGATGAAAATATTCTTGAATTTTCCTCTACCATCATCATTCTCCCAAATCTTGATGCTTCAACAATATGATCATAACCAATAACTAGAGAAATAACAAGTATCAAACAAATTAATTTTCTTGATAAATAAAGGGTTTTTGAAGAAGAAAAAGAGGCCATTGATGAATTTTCTAAAGGGATTCTTGAAATTGATTTTTATAATTTTTAGTATGTGTTAGTAGGTTTATTTATATATGCATGGGGAAATGAGATAGTTTGACAAATGGGTATTTTGTAAAATGTTGAGAAAGAGGGAGTAGGGTGGGGTGGGGTATTAAGTGATATACACGGCAATTGACTAAAATTAAATTATTTTTTAAATAAAATGTCAACTGGTAAATTAAAAAAAATAAAAATTTGAAAGTGCCGGAAGAGAAAATTTTCTTTCTTTTATATTTTTAATAATACGGGACAAAAATTATTCACATTCGATATTTATATTAATAAGACATGATGTATATATATGTTTTGGTATAAACTTTATTTATCACTTAATCGTAGTTAACTAACATATATCGTCACCTAAAGGGGCGGATCTAAATGCCTTAAGGTATTGATTACGGATTTGGCTAGCCTAGAGTATCGATTCTGAATTCATTAACTTGAGATCGCGTTGTAGGAATCAATAAACTTTAAATTCTGAATTCATTAATCGTGGTAAACTGATATAATTTGATGTAAACATCGAGTGAGTGTTCGTAGATTAGTTTTCTCTTGTTTAAATATTGTTTTTTTCACTTCTTTTTCAAGTCAATGAAAGGGATTTTCTCATGAGTTTCCCTTACGTTAGAAATTTGTCTGTGTGTGTGGTTTGGTTTGAAAAATAGAGGAATTCAGAATTTGCAAGCATTAATTAGTAGTTATAATTTATATATATGATGCCACATGGTGTACTTAGAATTTGTCAAATATTAGAAAATTTCACTTTAAGTAAAAAAAAATTAAAAAAAAATTGAACTAACATGGAGAATACTATGTTTAATTGTGTTAGGTGAACTTGATGATGAAATATATACATTGGGGTCTGCAAAATTTAATAATCCAATTTGGATATTAGTTTGTTAACAAAAATTCCAAGTCAGTAACAGAAAAATAAAAAAATATTTAGATTAAACGAGTAGTATCACCAACATTGATTAGGGTGGGATGCACGTTGGTATCACTCAATCTTTAATCAAATGTCTCACATTCGAGCTTCTGAAAATGGAGATACCTTTGTTGGTAGCATCTCTCCCAGAAATGAACCCTGCAATATGCAAATACGGATTTAATCGAGCTCCAATATAAATATCAAACATCGAATGGAAAACCAAAATAACAACATTTTAGTCGAGCCCTAATACTAACATAATATCGGAACACTAAACAAGAAATTTTAAAAAAAATAACAGTCTCACCTTGGACGTTCAATACTTGCTTCATAGTCTGATTAATTTAAATTTTTGCCGAGAAGCCTCAATTTGGGCGCGAGGTAAAGCGCTTCCTTTTAAAAGTAACTCCATACACCGAGATCAAACCAGAACCTCTCGTTAAGAATGAAAAGTACTTACAAGCTAAAATTTATGCTTGTTATTATCAACACTTTATTGTTAATACCTAATGTGATCAATAATTAATGGCCTAATCAAGATAATTGATTGTTTCCTCCTACATACCACCAATAATTTTTCTACTTACGCTAATATTGCAATTGGTGTATCTTTTGCGTGGGAAACTACACTAAGAAACCAATTAGTGTTCCATTAATCTTTAATTACTTTTTCAAACATTACGTCAATGATTGACATTTGTATTTAGAACGTAATCTTAGTATTATTCATCAACATTTTTTAATTAATAAGATATGTTCAACTCTCTCAATTTAGCTGGTGCCATACGATATCGAAAAACAAAAATAGGCCAAGTCTTAGATAGAGTATCAATACAAAACTCTATAATAACAAAATATATTAATAAATTAATCAAAACGGTCTTTATTAAGTAAAAAATATTGTGATTTGTATAGAAAAAATAATATTATTTAGTAAAAAAGTTGAAATTTGGAAAGAAAAAAAAAAGGAAAAAAATAATTTAAAATGTGCCACGTCATGAATTTGACAAGTAGGTTTGTGGGGCCATTAGGTGTTAAGAAGTCAAAAGTCAACGATTTTATATAAAATCTGGACCGTTAATTAAGAGTTGAACGGAATTAGACCGACATTGGATAATGATGTTTAGTAAAATAGTAAACTTTGAACTATAAGAAAAACCTATTTTGGTCTTTCTAGATTATGATTTATGAGAAAATTTCATATCCAATAGTATTGAAAGATGTGGTCGGATGATTGGGATTCTTACACACGTTTAATTAGAGATTTTGAATTCATTTTTTCAGTAAAAATAAGGAAAGAATTACCCTTTAGTGGATAATGGCGAAGATAAGATTCTCATCCATGAAATTTTAACATTTACTATAAACAATCAATATTCTTGTAACAATCATCCTTTCTACAACAACATTTCATTATAACAGATAAGTTTATTTTAGAATAAACTTTCGTATTATGTTAGATAATATGTTCTCTATAACAACATTTTGCTATAGCAGCCAAAAAGTAACTGAACAAACGATAATGTTTCAAAGAGATTGGATTAAATACATAAAAAGATATTTAGATTATCGAGATTTATTGATTTGAATGAGTCCTTCGACCTCTCTTGATTCACCTTGTTAGTGACCTTAAATGAGATGAACTTGGAATTTGTAGAGTCTATAGATATCAGATCGTTAAATTCAAAAGAAAAAAAATTATATCTGATAAATCTTTTTAATTCTTTTTAATTCATTAATTGAATGAAGATATTGCTTGGCAATTTAATTTAGAGGCTAAATTATTTCTCTTGGTCATATACAAAAGTTCATCAAGCTCTACCAACCCAAGAAAAAAGTTTTTTTATTTTTTTTTTTAAAAAAACTTAGTCAATTATTTCATCCATACATGATGAAATGCGTGTATATCATTTATACTTATTTTTTCTTCATTTTATACTTACTTTTATGATTTCAAATTCTTAGAATGTCAATTTAGTTTTAAAAAAATCGATGAAGTGATTATCAGATGAAGTTGTTTATTTTAAGATGCCTTCACCTCTTATCATGAGTTAACTTTTCGAGTTCAGTTAGATCCAACATTTATTTTAACTCAACTCATTTTAACTCGTCTAAATTTAGTCAAACATCATTATCTGTGACCAATAGAAGAGGAAAATCCATTCACATGGACTTAGACTTAGACTTTAGAAAACAAAAAAAAGAAGGTAATATTGAAAAGGATTAATTAGAAGAATTCAAAGAGGTTGATGGCGGTCCCTTAAGACCAACCATATCTTTGCTTCCTAATTTTGGACAATTCTTCAATATAATGATCATAAGTCAATTACTTAATTAACTACTCCACTAAATATTTTACTTAATTAAAAATAAAAATGAGTTAGACTTCTAAACTACTACTTAATTAACACCTTTATTTGTCAAAGTTTTCATAAAAAACTATAGTATTAAACAAAAAATCAAGGCTACTTAGTCAATTTATGTGTATCACGTTGGATATTATTCTCCTTGCCTTAACATACCATGCACATCAATTGTAGTCAATTATGTGTGTCACGTACGATATATATATACAATATTTTTAAACGAAAGACGATGTTCAACTGATCCTACACCCTTCAATCGATCTATGCGACTCCACCATTGATTTCAAGTTTATTTAACTGACCTTGTACCCTTCGATCTAGGTAGCTCCACCACTAATATTCGACCGCAAAGTAGATTAGAAGGCGTTGGAATTATATTATCATTTTTTACCTAGTCTTAATATAAATGCAATAAAAAAAATTGGTCGTAGGAATTCTACCCCCAAACCAAAATTTGAATGTATCAACGGAGCAATTCAATGGTAATCTTAATATTAGTCAGACCATAGTATATATTTATGGTCAATTCAAACTAGACAGCCTCAAAAATATGTTGGCACGTCGTGCTAGTGTATTTTTCGAAAACACTTCTAAATTTGGTGCGAATTATTAATTTCATTTTCGAACTATTGACCGTCTTAAAAGAACCCTTTTACTTGGGTAACTAGACTTAAATACATCCCCGATCTTACAATATCAGTGAAATACACCCCTAAATTCTCACCAAATTTAGGAATGTTTTCAACACTTCTTTCGATTTTTTATTAAGAGTCTCATGCTCCTACAAGAGTTTAAGATCTCTTGCTATGTCATGTGGCAAATCGGGAGTGTATCTAAGTTTAATAAATCAAGTAGATGAGTATTTTTAAAACTGTCAATAATGTTTAGGGATGAAATTAATAATTTACGTCAAATTTAAAAATGTTTTCAATACGTCTACTCAGATGTTGGAGCTCCATTTCATCCGTTTTAGCTTTAGATTACATGAAATTATATCTTACATGATAAAACACACATATTGAGCATTAAATGTTCAGTCAAACTCAAACACAATTAAAACATTCAAAGTAGGGTGTGAAATGTAGCTTAAAATTAGGGGTGGAAAAATAAGCATATGAAATCATGGTTCCTCTAATTTGCGTAAGTTTGAATTAGGTAATGAGGTACTTATTTTATTAGCTCGGCTCATTTTAATCCACTTAATTCAATTTAGTTTTATATATATATAAAATAAAAAAAGGGTTGACATGTAATTAAGAAATTTTATCTACACATTTTTTTTAAAAATAAAATAAATTATATTTGATATGTTATATATAGTATAATATAAGAAAATAAGTAGTATTGGCTACTCAAACAAATTATTAAAAAAATAAAAAAAAATAGAGAATTTAAAACTTTGTAAGAATTGGACGTGTTGGGTTATGACCAAGTTTTTAAATTCATTTTAGCCCAAGTAAATTTCGGATGAATCAATGTCCCACTTATTTATCAACTCAATCAATTTTCATATGATCAAATTCAATTCACTTCGCTCATTTGACATCCTTACTTAAAATATATACATTTCTAGCCAAATATCAATATTTGACTAGGCATAAAATTTAATGAAGAAAGAAAGAAAAAAAAAATTGCAATCTAAAACAAAACATACATATTAATATAACTACATGTCATCTCATTACAGGTAAATATACAATTTAAAATTAATTTCTTTCTAAAAATAAGAAAATATGATATATAGTATATTTTTTTAAAAGCAAACTAATAAAAAGGAAAGTACGCACATAAATTGAATCAAAGAGAGTAACAATCATCACCGGTCGTGATTGAATAGATAATCAGATCACTTTACCTTTAGCTATAAACACCGGGTTCGAAAATCTAACACATAAATTAATATAGAAAGAATTACAATCATCACGGGTCATAAGAAATGGATAACCAGATCACTTCATCTTTAATCACAGATATCAAACTCAAACTATGAAAATGAAAAAAAAACCCTAATAAAAAGCGCGTCTGAAACTTATATAATACAAATTCAAATCAATCGAAATTCGAAATAAATACAACCAAACACTAAACAAACTAGAACTAGATAAGCCTGGATAAAAAGCAATGTGGTAGCTAAGCTGACACATCTTTAAATTCATCTAATCTAGAAAAAAGTGTACATTATATACATATAGTCCTTCCCTTTCATCATCATCATCTAGTTAGGACCACAACTCAAAAAAAATTGTACCATATATACATGCAGCATGCATTATATTATATAGTGTGTGTGTGTGCAGACTGTTGAAAATCTACTCAATATAAACAAGAATGATTTGTATTTGCTAAACACCACAAAATGTACTGCCACATCTAACTTATATAGCATCTTCTAGCTACAAGCATTTAAGGTTCGAAAATCTATTGACCTGATTAATTCAGATTCATATTGTGTAGCTAGATAAAATTGTTGTTGTTATAAGTTGAAGTAGTGAGTTTTGAATTTCGAATGTGAAAATTGAGTTTGAAATAAGTAGATGTTCTTGGAAAAACTTGAAAATATCGGCAGGAATGAAAATTGATAGTTCAAACCTTCTTTTTTTTGTATAAATTTTTCCAGATCGTCTGGGGTGTTATAAATCATGAAGAAAGTTACAAGAGGACTTGACCTTAGCTTCCGATTATAACACAAAGATAAACACGACTTTATACTTCAAAAAAGAGGGGAGGTGAAGCTAAAAACATAGACATTCCACCCCTCGCAAAGCTAGACTACCTATACGACGAGCTAGCAAAATCGTCAGACATACATGTTTGAAGTTTGAACTTGACAAACTCGGAAGTTTGACATAATTAACAAATGGCGAGCCGAACTTCAAGCAAAAATATTGAAATTTTAACTTAACAAATCAAACTTCACAAAAATAACAAAAGTTTGTTATCAAACTTTAAATACAATTAAAGAATAAGTGGAAACATTATTGATCGTCTCTATAGGGTGGGTAAGGAAAAAAAAAATGCCAAAAACTGAAGTTAATTTTTTTGACTTATTCATTTATGTGGCAGAAAAGTGTACATAAAATATTTTTTTGGAGCTTTATGACATTGGTCTGCTTTGGTAACTAAAGTAAAAAGTAAAAAACTATATAGTTCCTAGACCAAGAAAAATGAACAGTTACTAGTTACCTTGGTTCGTTATGTTTTAATTACCGTACTAACAAAAACTATTTTTCCAAACCTCGATATATAATTTGAGACGGAGAGTATAAATTTAGAGGTAGGTAAGAAATAAAGGACGATTAAATATTAAGAAGCAATTGGAAATATACAATTTTTCACATCTTTTACAATAGTAGTTGAATTTATTTCAACTACTATAATAATAGAGGTGTAGGAGAGGAAAATACTTACATGTATCGAATAGTTATATCAAATTAATTTAATTTACTACTATTAATATGTTTTAATAAAGTAATAACATATATTATTAAACCGTGATTAAGTAATAGAAGAAAATATGCAAATACATATCACGCATTTACCAGTTTGGTGACAATACTGAGCTAATTGAACTCCACCTTCAGCAAAATCATATAACATTTATTATAACAATATCTCACTGTAACAATCTAATCATATAACATGCATTTTTTAAATTTTCGTGTAGTGAACACCCTAGCTTAACCATGACATATGATATTGGTTTGATTTTGATTTTGACCATAAACACCCTTAATCACGACAAATAATTTGAGACAGAGGGAGTATATACCTCTATTGTGCTTCACTTATTGAAAAATCCATCACAATTCAAAGAAGATCATCTAAAACAAATTGAAATTTCTTCCAAGTCCAACAAGGGTAAAATATGTACATTCATTCATATGTTAAAAGACAAAAAACAAAATGTGTGGTACATTTCAAGTAAAACAACAAAACATTAAAAAAGGTAAATCACACTATTGTCAAATTCCTTCTTTTCATTTCAACAATAGTAGAATAACCATAAATAGTTCAACTACAAAAAATCTCCAAATCCCATAATCATTCAAACATCCCATTGAAGATTGAAAATCCACAAAACTCCCATTAACCAACTTTGACTTCATCTCAACATCAGTAACAAACTTGAGTTCTTGCTCACATTGTTTTACCCCAAATGGAACATCACTAGTTGACACCAAACCAAAAGAGTAACATAAATTTTGATTCCCCCATGCCCCAAATCTCCTTCCCATTTTCCTATAAAACCATTCAGAGAATTGAAGTTCACCTGTCAGATTGTTACCATATAGGTAAATAGCACTTACATTAGGCAAATTTTCAAGATTTTTTGGGATTTTACCAATGAGTTTATTGTCATTAAGTCCCAAAAATCTTAACTTTTTTAACTCTACTATAGACTTGGGTATCTCACCTGTCAAATTCATGTTTGACAAATCCAAAGTTGTTAACTTTAGCATGTTATACCAATCAAGAACATCCAAGAATCCACCCATTGGGTTGTTTGACAAAACTAACTCCTCCAAACATGTCATTTCTTGAATTGACTTAGGTAATCCACTTGATAACTTGTTGTTACTAAGGTCCAAAAGTGTTAAATTCTTCAATTGTGAGATCTCTTGTGGGATTTTGCCTTGTAAGTTGTTGTAACTCAAATCAAGTTTCAAAAGTGAGATCAACCCTCCAAATAATGGTTTAGGCAAGACACCAGATAGTTTGTTTCTGCTTAAATCACATATCAAAAGTTGAGTGAACCTTCCAAAAGTAACCGGGATTTCGCCGTTGAGTTTGTTTCCAGCAAGAACTAGTCTTTTCAAGTTCACTAAATTCCCAAGATTTGGTGGCACTTCACCAGAGAGTCCATTTTCTACTAGTACTAAAGATTGGAGCTTTATGAGTCTACCAAATGTACTTGGGATTTGGCCAATGAGACCGGGATTTGATCGAAACTCGAGTGACTCCAAACTACTAGCAAGAAATTCCCACCTCTCTGTTGGGATTGAAGTTGGATGATGGCGAGGCGACACGAAACAATTGAAAAATGAGAGAGATTTTAGGTGCTTTAATGTGAATAGATTGGAGCTGAATTCCACATTTGATGCACAACTTAGAGAATTATCATGTATAGGTCCAATGTTTAAGTCAGTAACATACCAAAAACCATCAAACAGGTCACAAGATACACCCTGGACAGAGGAAATAGAAACAAAACAAATCAGAAATATGAGTATAATGCATCAACTATATCACTCTCACTCTCTCCGTTTCAATTTGTTAGTCTTACTTCCGTTTTTAGTCTGTTTAAAAAAGAATGTATCTTTCGTACTTTCTACATAACATGTTTAAAACCACAAGATTAAAGAAAACTATGGTACATTCTTTAACTACGTGTCAAGTCAAAAACAGACAAACAAATTGAAACGAACGGAGTATATTTAGTATAAGCTCTGTCCTGTCCTGTATTATCATTGTGTTTTAAAACATATTCTGTCTCTGTTGGTCTGTCAAAACTGCTAAACAAAACAAGCCAAGAATGTACTGATGTTCATTATTGAAGTTTGGTTCATCAAACTTCTATGGCTAATTAGCTATCATTCTAAATATACTAAATCTGAAAAAGAAAAAAAAAGAACTTATCAATTTCTTTGATTATCTGTCATAGTATAAAATTTCCACTTAAAGCTTTAAAACAATCTATATATGCACAAAAAAGTTAGTTCCTTTTTACCTTTTACTAAACAGAATCCATAAGGCAGAAAAGTAACTAAAAAAGTGAAAACTTTATAGATAAAAAATTGTGTTACCTGTATAGGAGTCCAACCACAAGGATCTGGATAAAGATCTGAACCATTCCACCATTTACCAACAAAGCCTTGAATGGTTGAGTAAAGAGAATTTATCTCATTTTTCTCCATTTGAGCTCCTATGTTTTCAGTATCACCATTGCACCAGACACTAAAATGGAGGAGAAAAAAGATAACTAACACACAAAATCTTGAATTCTTGAAACCCTTCATCACTTTTTGTAGCTAAAAAAGTTTCTTGAAAATGAGTTGACAAAATCTTGAAAGTTTAAAACTGTCACATAAGCAAACTACTAAGAATTCTTGAAGAACCCCATCACTCTTTTGAAGCTAAATTTTCTTGAAAATGAGTACATAAAGTGTTCAAAGATAACAACTTTATCACACAATGAGTTCACAAAGTGTTAAAAGAAAACAACTTTGTCACACAAACAAATTCTTGAAGACCCCCATCATTCTTTTGAAGCAAAAATTTCTTGAAAATGAGTACACAAAGTGACCAAAGATAACAACTTTATCACACTAACAAACCAAAATCTTGAAAATTAGTTCACAAGGTGTTCAAAGATAACAACTTTATCACACTAACAAACTAAAATCTTGAAAATGAGTTAACAAAGTGTTCAAAGAAAACAACTTTATCACACAAACAAATTCTTGAAGACCCCATCACTCTTTGAAACCCAAAAAAATGCTTGAAAATGAGTTGAGTTGACAAAATCTTGAATGCAATAAACTTTGTCAACCATGCAAGAAAAGTGTTTTAAGCCAAAACATTGAAGAAACTCCAAGAGGGGTATCTTAAAATGCTTTCATTTCATTAATATAAAAAAAATGTGTACTTTTTTGTTTTTTTGGAGCAGTGGTGGAAAATGCTAAAAGAATCCAATCAAACAGGGAAATGGAGGGAACAAAGAAGTAAAGAAGGAAGGTGCTTGTTAAAAATGTTTATAGAAAGCTAAGGTAGAAAAAGAGAAGAGTAGAGTGGCAGAAAGCCAGAAGGGAAACACAGAGGACATAACACATAAGTCTAGGATGTCTTTGCACCTAAAAAAAGCCTATTATTGCACACTTCTCAATGCTCCACATTTAAAGCAATTAAGGTAATCTCAACTAAGCAGTTGTGATTTTTTAAAGTTTTCATAAATTTTCAAAAATTTATGATTGAATATATGTGGTGAGATCAAAAGTTGACACGAATTTACACTTATACACTTTCATTAAGTCGTATGTCGTTAGCATCGCATAAAAACATTCCTCATAGAATAGTTGTTAATGTGAATAAGAGAAACAATATTATTATAGCGATTTCTGTACATTCAATGTACTCTACGGATAAAGGAATACATAGAATCGAACATAGCAGAATAAGAAATTGAAAGATTTCGTTGAATTGTACCTTTTTACTAACTTAGCAATTTGCGTGATTTTTACATTAAATAAGGCTTAATTAAGGTGTCTTAGTGAAAAATTTATATCGATTTTAAGTGTATTATATTTGAACTTTTGTAGTGTGGCATTAGTAACTAGTAGTACTACTATGCTAGTGAAGAATGTTGAAAGTAATGGTTAAAATATAAAGGAGTAAATGTATGAAAAGATCAAAAGAATGTAAGGAATATAATAAACTAATTAAAATGTGCTTTTTTTTACTTAAATTTTTAGATGAGATGGTCATACACTTCAACATGATATCAGAATCCGTAAAGTTTCTGGGATCGAATAATCTCACCACCATCCATATCAAAAAGAACTTTTACGTGTTTGGCTCATGAAAGAGAATCAGACATGCATGTGAAGGGGGCGTTGAGAGTATAATTAACTAAAAGAGTGTACTCTCTCTAACAGCTTAGACATTTTGATGAGATGATCATATACTTCAATAAAAAATTCAACATGTAATTCAATGTAAACATAAACAATCTTATCTTTATTGATTGACTCTCGACAACCCTTTTCTCTTATCAAGTGTGAAACTCGAACACATAAAATTTAAATTATAAATCCGTCTTTGAATTTACCTAACCTAGTAAGTAGTTAGGATTTCACTCTTTTCTTCACCTTTCTTGATTTTGTTGGGGTTAGGGGGACCATATTGTTAGGGAGGGTACATGTAAATGCATGAAAGACAAAGGTAGTTTCTGTCTTTGGGTGAATGCCTTTGTGTTGTTGGATTTACATTTTTAACAGATTGAAAAGACAATACATAATTCAATAATCTTTAGAAAGTGCTTCATTACTTTTTTTGGAACTTGATCTTGCGTTGACATATCTTTAGATTTAGTAAAAATATATTCCAAAATATTCAGACTAATTTAATATTTTACATTACTTTCCCAAGCCTAAAAACTTTAATTTTATTTTAACTCAAAAATAAAGTTAAAATTTGACTTATTAAATTTGAGATCTTTTTTGTTACTCCCTTAGTCTTAGTTTGTGTGACATTGAAGTATTGAAAACACTTCTGAATTTGGCGTAAATTATTAGTTTTGTCTCCAAATTATTGGCAGCCTTAAAAATATCTCTCTACTTGACTAACTAAACTTAGATACACCACCAATCTGCCACATAAATAGCAAGTGTTCTCAAATTGTTGTACGTAGAAGCATGTGACTCTTAATAAAAAGCAGAGAGAAGTGTTGAAAACACTCTTAAACTAGATGAGAACTTAAGGTGTATTTCACTCATGTTACAAAATCGGGGGTGTATTTAAGTTCAGTTAGTCAATTAATGAGTGTTTTAAAGCAATCAATACTTCGAAAATGAAACTAATAATTCACATTAAGTTTAAGAATGATCTTTTTTTTTAATGTTTTGTAATTTTAAAGTTTATATTTACTCTTAACGAAATAAAAATAATCAAACCAATATTTATGACCACATAGTAGAATTATTTTTACAAATAGTAATGATTTTTACATTTCCAATTATTATTTTTCGTGTATAAAACTTTGTATATATTTAAAGTTGTTGCAATGATTGCAATGAAGTCCTTTTATGACCTATGAGTATTCATTTTCCGTCCTTAAATGAAAGTAGGGCAATAGGACAAATAATGATCTTCAATTATTCAAGAAAATAGATAACCAACCTGGCTTGTGGTGATTGGTGTGGTGGTTGGTGCGGTAGCTGAGATCCCTCTATCTTTAATTATGGATTTCAAATTCAATTTTTTTAAAATAGAAAAAATCTTACTATAAGTATCAATCTCAAAAATGACTTATGCGATGAATGAATACGAATTTAGTCGAAGCCTCAATACGCATACTTATCATCCAAAGAAAAAAAAAAAAAAGATAAATATATGAATTAATGAGTCTAAATTCATAAATTCATTTCATTATATTACTAGCATTATGTAGGAGTAGGGAAGTAGTATGAACATAGAGTCCTTGTAATTTTGCCTACATGGCCCCAGTTTTATTTACAGTATGGTCCCCAATAATTTTCTTGTTTTCATTTTTTTCCTCTTAATCTTTTTAGAAGTGATTAACACTTTTTACTTTGAGCATAAACTCTAGAAAGGACACTAATTAAAGTGATTAAAGACCTAGAAACCCAAATATTTTCTTTAACATAGATCTTTCTTTTACTTGTAATTTGAAAAAAATAAAATTAAAATGTATATATTTTTCGTTAAAATTGAAAAATTACTTCACCAAAAACACATCTGATCGATCAAATTCTAATTTAGAAGAATAAAACAAAAAAAAATAAAAAAAATAAGAAGTTCGTACTCAGAAGATCAAAAACATGTGAGGCGATCTCATAATTTCTACAGGTGGAGATAAAAGGTCATTCTTTCAGAAGATCAAATGTAATCTAATATCATAAGCAACTAAAGCTTGTGTAATAGTATATAGCTAAAAAATCAATTTTTTATCTACTAACCATACATCATCTAGTCAAATCCTAATGACAATAATCATAATACTTTAGAAATTATTATCTAGAGGGGGGGGGGGGAATATCTACTACTATTAATTAGATATTACAAACTTGAATTTTTATTTTTTTAGGGGTTATTATGTCTTTGTAGATGAAGGGTGATATATTAATGTAGGAAAGGAACTTGTATGGTTAGGACCACAAATATTGTGAAGAGGGACAGGCTAATGGCTATACAAAGGGGAGTAGCCCACACTAATTTTTGCAAGTCAGGCCTATTTAGTTGATAAGTCATTTTCTCTCTTCCCCCCCTCTCATTTTTCACCATTTTTGGCCTCACATAGTAGACATGATGCTTTGGACATGAATGTTGTTAGTGTTACCGATAAAGGTTGTGGTGAAGTGGTAAGTACTCTTTCATTCTTAATCAGAGGTGTTACATTCGAGTCCCCTTGAGTACATAATCGTCTCTGTTAGGGAGCGCTCTACCCCCAATGTGGGACTTCCCGATGCGAATCCAAATTTAGTCGGACTCTAATATGGATATTGAACATCAGGTGAGAAATTTCAAAAAAAAAGTTTGCTAGGGTTTAAAACCCTTCACTTGTACAAAAATCAATTTAAAAAAAACACCCTCAACTACCTCCCTAGGGTTAAACTTCTCTGCGCAGTGTCTATGTTTATATTAAATCAACTGATGTATGATATGTATCTGTACATAAAATTCAATCACTTTAATTATGGTTAGTTGATACATATTATCATCTTGTTAATCATGGTAAGTTAACATGGTTATTGGTATCAACATTGAGTGGAATGTGTGTATAAGTATTTATACTTACCATATTGAAACCTAAGCACTCCAATCAGGGGTGGAGCCACGGTGTTAATTGTGGGTTCGACATAATGTAGTAGCTTTGTATTATGGCGGAGCCACAGTGATAATTGTGGGTTCGACATAATGTAGTAGCTTTATATTCTAGAGAGGATAACTCAAGAATATTATTACTAGACTAATGAAGTGTTTATCGCAATAGGTTTCAATCCTCTTACCGAGAGCGAGATATCATGACTATTTTATGAAGTTTATCCCATAATACCTTCTTTTGAACAGAAAGAGGCTTTTGTTACCATTCTTGGGCTTTTGTTTTCAAATTATCATTCATTGGGTTCATGTATATGCAAGGGCCTGATATTGTGGCCCAGAACAGTGCTCCTTCACATACATTTGATGTTTTCATATACATATGTATACATCTAACTTTTGCTTTGAAAATACATACATACACATATCGTTAAAATCAAATATTGTATTCGCGTGATTTCAATTAGGATTAGGTATTGCTTGCGCACAAATATTATGTATTTTAAGGGGGAAATCTCAATATATTGCAAAAATCGGACACTAAATAACACCTATATTAGTAAAATATCTCTTTATTAAATTGAAACATGAAAAAATCACAAGTTTTTTGTTTTGATAATCATGGTATTTGGGGTCTCCTTGCACGTATCTCAACTATCTTCATAAGACATTTGTCATATTTCACCAATAACGTGTACTAAAATAATTTTGTTAAGACTCGAATGAATGAAAGACATTATTTATCTCTTTCAACATTGTGAAAGCGACATTAACTAAATGATTACTCTCTAGTGGAATACTAGATATATTATAACTAAATAAATACTATGTGATAATGTTGAATTATTAAATGATTCCATTGCCCCATGTATTTCAATCACAATATGTTGCCTTCTAAATTAATATTTTTTAATCAAAATATAAGAGCTTGTTACGTGCAAAAATTGAGTATTAACGCAAATTCCCCAATTAAGCCATATTTAAATCCATATTTTCATAGAATTATCAACAAAATGCTCTTAAAATGGTATGTACAAATACATATGGCATATGATGTATTGCCATTCGTAAGATTAAAAGAGAGATTTGTAAGTAGTCATTGTTTTGTTTTGATTGATATAATTTGAATAAAAATCTATAATATATGAATGTGAATTTTTTGTTTGCGATAGTTATAACCTTTCAGAATAGTTGACAATAAAGTGTTAGTACATGTACGAGTAATATAGTTTGATTTATATATTTAAAAATAATGAATCGAAATGACCAAATAATTAAATTGAGTTAAATTACCTTGCTTAATAATATTTTTTTTATGTTGAAACATGAATAATAACTAAAGAAATAAAGTAAATGAAGTAGTCAGAATTTTGATGTAGCTTGAGATTATAATTTGTAAATATATTGCTAGTTAATGAATAAAAATCAGATGTTCCAAGTAAAATATAGAAGACCATTTATAGCTAAATCATATGGAGTATCATATACAAATCGTGCTGTCATAAACTCAATTATCTGTATGTTTACTTCAGATATATTAATGTTAGCGGTGAAGATCTCACACTAATGGCTAGATTTTTTACCTTATCTTGATCGATCACAATATGATGTTTGATCATGTTCTTTCAGAGTCATATGAGTTTTATTGAAATAACATTAATCATGATTAATATTGTCTCGACTTCAGATCTTTTCATGAATATAATTACCCTTCTGAATCACGTTTTGGGAATAACATTTGATATTAACTTTATTATTTCACTTTTAATCTGTTCTTTCTGCTACGTATCGGTTCCCGATTCACCCGTGTATGATGTCTGATTAGGATTTGTGGCCTTATTTTAATCAATCACAATCTAATGTTCGATTCTCATACTTTCGAAGTTAGACAAATTTTCTTGAGATGACACTATCTACCCTTTTTCGATCACATTCTGATAATAACATTTGACATCATCTTTGTTGAGCCTATTTGATTATTCTTTTAACCACGTATCAGTTCGTGAATCATTCATGTATCGTGGTTGAGTTTTTTATTTTATTTATTCTTTCTGCCACGTATCGGTTCGTGATTCATTCATATATCATGGTTGAGTTTTTTTTGCAATTTAATCCTTTCTGCCACGTATAGGTTCGTGATTCACCCATGTATCATGGTTGAGTTTTTTTCGATTTATTTTTTTTGTCACGTATCGGTTTGTGATTCATGTATCCTGATTGAGTCTTTACGATTTATTCTTTCTGCCACGTATTAATTCGTGATTCATCCATATATCATGATTGAGTGATATATTCTTTCTTCCACGTATCGGTTCTAAATTCACCCATATATCATATCAGGATTTTTACTCCCAAAAAAGAAAAAATCCAATTTTAAAAGCAGTAGAAGGTACAATCCACCTTACACAATGTACAAGACTTGATAGCTCTTTAAGAAAAAATCGATAATTACATGAAAAAAAATAAATACAAAACGCCGTAGAAAATTAGAAATACGAAAAAACCCTACACACAATAATCATCTTCAACTAGTCAACTCTTTCTCTCTCATCCTCCGTTCTCTTTCTCTCTCTAGATTTTTTCCAGGTATATGAGTTTTTCAGTGGAAATTTAGTAACAGTTATGGCGGCGGAGAGTTCATCGGCCAGATCTAGTGGATCGTCGGCGGATTCGTATATCGGTAGTTTGATTAGCTTGACTTCGAAGAGTGAGATCCGGTATGAAGGCATTCTCTATAACATCAACACTGATGAGTCCAGTATCGGTCTACGCAACGGTATTTCATTTGTTATCCGGATTTTTTTTTGAATTATCTGTTGATTTTAGTGTAATTTTGGTGATTTTTATGGAGTTAGATGGTTGTTGATTTGATTGATGATTGATTTATCTAGCTGTTTTTTGTGTTGTTAGGTGATGTTGCTTGCTAAGGGCAAAGCTGGTTGAAAATTGAGAATTTTTAGTTTTTAAGAGAGGAAACGAGTTGAATTATGTGCTTTGTTCAAAGCTGATTTAAAAAAATGAGATTTTTCCTATTAATTTTGGTGATTTTATCATTTTTTGAAGTTAGATCCTTGTTGATTTGATTGATGAATGATTTATCTAGCTGATTTTGTATTTTTAGGTGATGTTACTTGCTTACCTCAAAGCTGGTTGAAAAATTAAGTTTTAAAGCTTTTTCTCTGTTTTAGGAGATAAATTGAGTTAAATTATGTGCTTTGTTCAAAGCTTATTGAAAATTGAGGTTTTTCCTTTTTAGTTTTTTTTTTTCTGTTTAATAGGAAGCTTGAATTGAATTATGCGCTTTGATGTGTTTTGTTGGGTTATTGTACTATATTAGTACATTAGTTGGTTTATCTCTTAATTTTATATGTTTTGGTGATTTCAATATTTTAAAAAAATCCATTACTGTATATGAATCACTTAAAGATCATAGGAAGCTGAATTTTTTATTGTTCTCAGTGAATAAATGATCTAAATTAGGTGTTCTGATGAGTTTTTGAGAATTTGTATCTTGTATTTTTTGAGTGTGTTCGTGTAAGGATGTGCTCATGCATGTAGAATTGATAGCATTTAAAGTTGGGACCTTAGTAAGAATTAACATGATGGAATATTGCTGCAAAGTGGTATCAGGGAGGCGGTTGCTTTCTTTGTAACAAAATTGAACTTGTGATGGTCAGTTAAGATAATTTATTGCAGAGAAAAATTGGAACTAAGTTAATTTTTATGTGTATTTGTTGTTTCACAAATTCAAAGCGGCATTGTGAAATCGATCCCTACATTGAATCGTGTCTATAGCCCTACTTTCTGAACTATCATGATATTGATATGACGATGGGGTAAAGCTATTTTGAAAGTCAAGCAAAAAGGTTAAGCTTTGTCCAACACTCCAACTAAAGGAGGAGAAAGATTGGAAAATTTAGCAAATTTGAGTTTTATTGCACTTATACCATGATAGTGTTTTCTAGGTTGAACTTTTGTTATTAACAATGTGTTCAATGAAAGTATAAAGTGACTTACGGGATTGGCAATTGGTTATGATTTGTCATTGCAGTAAGATCATTTGGAACAGAGGGAAGAAAAAAGGATGGGCCTCAAGTACCTCCAAGTGACAAGACTTATGAATACATACTTTTTCGTGGAAGTGATATCAAGGTAATATGCTCTGACCTTAGTCTGCTATGGGATTTTATGTTTTTTGGTTGCTTGTTATACTGAAATGCCTTCATGTAGTTCCTGGCATTGTTTTGTTGGTTCTGTGAGATCTCTCTCCTTTTATTTATTAGTTAATAGTTCTGTAGATGTTTTAAGTCCATTTATATCTTCAAAGAGTTTCTAGTGTTTTAATTGTTCAAAAGCTTATTTCAGAAGTTGGAGCAAGCTTCTCTTTAGTTTTATGGTACTCTGAGATATGCAATTTTCTCCATTATATGAAGAACCTAACTTCGGGGTTGATGTTGGAAAGACAAAAGGCATTAAATAAAAGCCTGGACTTGTTTTTCTGCTTAGCTCTTACCTTTCTTTTGATCTTTGTGGTCAAGACACAAGTTCATTACACTATGTAGCCGCTACATTTGGTTAAATGACCCTTAAGTCTGATTCTTTGTTTTTTAGCGTGGTCCTTAGGTAATATGATAGTGCCGATATCCTTTTGACGTGATCATCGGATTAGAAATTCTATGGAGAAGTGAAGAAGAAGCCACATGCACTGATATTCATTATAAGTCATTTCCTCTGTAGCATTTTGATTTGGCATTAGTTGAGGAATCTTGTTGGTCGAAATGTAGAGCTAGATATACTTGTTCAGCAACCTGAGAATTTAAAGTATAAAACTCGGTCTCCCTACTTAAAGTGGTACCTAATAATTGAGAGACATGAGAGGTAGGCAGAGGATTTTCGTGGATGGAAGTAAGAATACTCAAGGAAAGGGTGAGAAAAAGTTTTAGTTTTATCAAAAAGGGTGAGAGGCTGAGAGGAAAATTATTAGTCATACTGTGCATCATATTGGATATATTTGCATGTCAGGTCAGTATCTTTAAATGCAGACTTTATGTTTTCCTAAACTTGACATATGTCAGGCCGTGATATTTGCACAATTAGTGTTTCATAGATGAGTTGCATTGACCCAGCTTTTCAATAAAATGTTTTGCTTGTTGCAGGATTTACAAGTTAAGTCTTCGCCACCTCTTCAACCTACACCACCTATAAATAACGACCCAGCTATTATACAGGTAAGTAAAATGAAATTGCACAAATGCTTATTATTATGTTTTGATTGAATTCTAATTCCTCTTAACCAACCTTTCAGTCTCACTATCCTCGAGCACCTACCACATCGGCAAGTTTACCTGCTGCTGTTGGTGGATCTTTGACTGATCTAAGTTCCCATTCTGCTCTGCCGGGACATCCTGGCTCAACATTCCAAAGTGGCCTGCCTTTGTATCAACCTGGAGGTAATATGGGATCTTGGGGTCCATCTCCTCCTCCTCCAAATGCCGGTGCTGGTGGACTTGCTATGCCAATGTATTGGCAAGGTTTTTATGGTGCACCCAATGGATTACCACAAATGCAGCAACAATCTTTGCTTCGTCCTCCTCCTGGACTTGCCATGCCTCCTTCCATGCCGCAGATGCAGTTTTCTGGTTTCAATTCGTCTTTGCCAACTGGAGGATCAAGCCTACAGGCGCCAAACTTCCCAGAATACCCTTCTTCATTGATGCCAACAACTACTAGTTTAACCTCTAGTTCTTTACCTGCTGCTACTTTGCCTTCAACTGTGCCATCGCTGCAACCTGTGGTACCTGTGACTGAAACAATAGCCAGCGCAATTTCAAAGAAGGCTTCTGTTTCTGCTATCCCCACTTCGACATTAAGTGCTAGTTTACCGGCTTTGCCTCCTTTGTCAACAATTCCTGATGTAAATCCCGTTGTTCTGCCAGTATCTAATAAACCTAATCCAGTACCTAGGCCAGCTTTGTCTCAATCGGTATCTACTATTGTGGAGACACCCACGCCGTCGCTGATAACTCCAGGGCAGCTGCTGCAATCTGGACCAATTGATGTTCCATCAACTCAATCTATGCAGACAGCTCAAAGAGATGTAGAAGTGGTTCAAGTATTGCCTGCACCATCTTCAGAACCTCCAGCCCCTGCTGAAACAGAAGCTCAGCCACCAATATTACCATTACCATCCCAGACACGTGTGCAGAAGGTGCTCTTTTATGATTATTCATTCTATTACCGAGTGTTTGAAAATTTTATCTACTTAATTCATTTATTTTACATTCTTGATCTTCCCTGTGTGGACAATATTAGGCTAATCAATTCCTATTTCCCAAGGTATTGTTATCTTTTTTGAACTTTTAATTTGAAAAAAATCAATAGCGGATGCTTGCGACTTAAGGGGGCTATCTGTAATTAAGTTGGAATACTTGATTAAGTACTTAGTTAGCATAATTTTTAACTGCCTTTTCTGGCAAATATTAATGAAGTCTTTTGATTTGATAGTTTGTTTATTTATCATAGTGAGAGAAGGAGATAATTCTATCAAACATCGGGTGAATTTGGCTAGATGCCTCTATAAGGTTGTTATGCAGTCTGCTCTAGACAATAACCATGGTTATTCTATTTAATATGGTGTCCTGTGTTCCATACTTTGATACATGATGGCTATTAACAGTGAAAGGGATGATAAAAAGTTTGTTATGAAAAGGATGATTGGTGTCAATTTAATTAAGTCACACTATCTACTACCTTTATGTGTATTTGATGCTTATGTTATGACTTGATAATATTCCAAGCCTTCTTGGTTATGAAAATACTTTAAGGTGTCCAGTTTCCTGTCAATCTTTACTTGTAGTCCTCTTGGTACATTTACTTCTACTTCTGTTTTATTGCTGCTATCTCTTTATCAAGAATCTATTTTAAAGAATAAAATTAGACTCATGAAGGAAGTTCATTAGGAGAAAGAATTCTGGTGAGGATTCACTTGAGTGACATAGTAATAATTCTTGTCTACCTTGACTGTATTTGATGCTTACACTTATGCAGGAGCGTGTTGAATATTTAGGAGCTGCTTGGTTATGAAAAATACTTTTAGTGACCAATTTTCTTAACATTGCACTGCTCTGAATGCCTCTATTCCTTTCCCTTTATTGCTTCCATTTCTTCATCATGGATCATTAGCAAGAAAATTAGACCCATGACTCCAGAATATAAAGGGAAAGACTGGTGATGTTCTTCACAATGATGTGGTGGCAAAATCATATGATATTGTTTGTGAAGCTAATAATCTTCTTTCATTTTCTTTTCTTCTAGACAAATGGAGCTCCATATCAGCCGCGTTACGTCAACTACAGAGGGCGTGGTGGAAGAGGAATGGGGGTAATGGATTACGTGCATATTTAAGCCATTATCAGCCCATACATTTTTATGGCATTGTAGTCATAACTGCATCTGATGTCTTGTATTTTAATCTATTTTGTTCTTTGTAAATAGTTTCAGTCTGGAGTTACAAGTCCTTTAATGGAGGTCACAAATTCCAAATCTGCCCCTTTCAATGAGAACATTTTCTTTGATGAATGGCCAAAGGGGGATTAGTCCAAGATTCTTGCATTCAATTTAATTTAGTTGAGTTAATTCAAACACTAATACAATATATGCATGCATTGTAGGGAACTCTGTAGGCGGAGTATTTCTTAGAACACTGATTTGCTAGTATTTGTTGTTAGTTCTGGTGGCATCACCAAGCATTTGAGTGTGCATGGCCATACAAGTTATGTGGGTAGGTTGATTACAAGTAGAAGACTGGTACATGATCCCCACTTTTGTCTGATCGCTCGAGTTTCATTGTCGTTTACCCTATTTTGGAGTTGTGATAGTTGTTATACTGGCTAAACTAGTATGTTTGTTCGGGTTTCTGCTATATGAACATGAC